>JAQFZW010000282.1:0-75774 GCA_034687055.1 Heteromurus nitidus
CGAACCACGGAAGTGGAATGTAGAATTATCTCGTGCTTTTTTGAGCCTCCGCAGTTGATCATAATCTTTTATTATTATTAATATTTATAATCTACCTACGACAGTAAATCATTAAATGTTGCTTTTTAAGATTTAAAACAATAAAACAAATTAGTGGTGTAGTTATTAGCAAATTCAGTGTGCATCGAAGTTGCTCGTTCGTCGTCCTCGCCCTCACCAGCAGAAGATTAAATTAATCCTTCGTCAATTCTACAGTCAGACTTCAATTCAGAATATATGCTCGTTTGTCTACTTCGATCTTTGCATTTCATTATATTTATCGCATATGTTCGCATCTCTTATAAATTCATAACTATATTTCGGCATCAATTTCTCAACGCGCCCCTAAAAACTGGAGAATTGAGAACTTTAATTTGCAAAATAATTCAATAAGCTATTAAAATTACAACGGCGCAAATTTGTAATGTGTTTTTTAGGAATTGTTCTTCGCATTCAATTCAATAGAAACTCCTGCCAACCGCAAGACAATAGGTATAGTGAGCTACATTGTCCAAAAATGTAGGGCACGAAACTTTATGTCTCTTCTTTCTTAAGCATTCGTGTAGCTCAGCTCAACAACCTCACATTCTCATCAAATAATTTATAATTTGAATTATTTTTTAAAACCAATATGTCTTATCTGAAGCTATCCAGTTTAATTGTACCCTGGAGTATTACACTCCTCCTTTCATCATCCACTTTCACGCGAGGGGAACTCCACCTTGGTGAAGGGAACCAAATTGACGATCCCCTCAAACAAGATAAAGATAGCGAGGATGGAGCATTCGATATAATCAACGGACCCACGTACGTCACCGAATTCGTAACGGCACATGCCGTATCACCTCTCTCTCCGTCTGAGCAATTACAACCGAGGGTCGCCGGCCCTGGAGAAAATGGCCAGCCGTACATTATTGAGAATCCGACTCCAGAGCAGAAGAAACTGATTGAAGAAGGCTTCGGCAGGCATGCATTCAATGAATATATCTCCGATCAGATTTCTCTTCGACGGACTTTGCCCGACTTACGGAACCATTGGTAAAATTTTTTTAGGAACTTTAAAACCTAAAATATTGAGAAAAAACCTGGAGAAATTGTAAGTTATATCGTTTTCCAGGTGCAAGCGCCCTGGCCTTTATTTGAAAAATTTGCTCCCAGCGTCGGTCATCATGTGCTTTCATAATGAGGCGTTATCCGTACTTTTGAGATCGATTCACTCAATCCTGGACAGGACACCGGAGCATTTGCTCACGGAAATTGTGTTGGTCGACGACAACTCGGATTTTTGTGAGAAATTATTATGCTAATTTAATGATACAGATTAATGACGAGGATGCTACAATGTTCAAAATTTTTGGTTTTGCACTACTTCCAGCAAATCTTGGAGCCACACTGGAAGAAAATATCCGAAACTTGCCAAAGATCAAGTTGGTTCGATCGAAGCAGAGACTGGGTCTCATTCGAGCTCGAATGGCGGGGGCTGACAATGCTCAAGGACCTGTGTTGGTCTTCTTGGATTCTCACATTGAAGTCACTGAAGGTGCCTTAACTTTCTTCAGAAGAAAAGCATTTTCTAGGATTTCATAATGGTCAAAAAAAAATTCTTTAATAAAGGGTGGCTGGAGCCATTAACCGACCGAATCACTCGGAGCGAGACGACCGTTGTTTGTCCCATAATTGACGTGATCGACGACGACACGTTAGAGTTTAAGCTGACTGAGAGGGCGGTTACCGCTGTGGGCGGGTTCTCTTGGAATATGATCGTAAGATATTATATTAAAATTTTAAAAAGCTTTAAATAAGTATTAACTTTAATAAATTTAAATATAAATTTAGTTTATCTGGAAAACGGCAACGGACGATGTTTTGCGCTCACTCAAAACTCCAGCGGATCCAGTACCCTCGCCCACAATGGCTGGAGGTCTCTTTGCTATTCACAAGGCGTTTTTCGATAAACTAGGCCAGTACGACCCGGAATACGAGATTTGGGGTAATGTGAGATCGCTTATCAATGATATATGAACTGATAAGTACAAATGTAAAATTAATATTTTACTTCCAGGTGCAGAAAATTTGGAAATTTCATTCAAGGTAAAACTTTAAAAAATAGGAATAATTAATTTCAACTCGAAATACTGTAATCTGATAACCGCAGGTTTTTCGGATGATCTAAAGTTATGCGCATACCCGCTTTCAAATGATTTAAAACGTAATTGTCGCCAAAGCCAATCATTTTTATTGAACCTCCATAATTTTCCAGACGTGGATGTGCGGCGGCCGCCTGGAAATAGTACCTTGCTCCCACATCGGCCATCTCTACCGGAAGCGCTCGCCCTACTCCCGAAATGGTTCTGACCTCCGACCTCACCGAAACTACGTGAGACTCGCAGCCGTGTGGCTTGACGACTATGCCAAATACTACTACCAAAAAATTGGCAACAACCTCGGCGACTTTGGCGACATCTCATCCCGTCTCGAGCTCAAAAAATCTTTACAATGCCACTCGTTCGACTGGTTCCTCAAGAACGTCTACCCCGACGTCTTCAACCCGAAGCTGGTCGCCGCCGAGGGAGAAGTGAGGAATGAAGCTTTCGGCGGAAATCATTGTCTCGACGCCTTCTCCAAATCGTTCCAAGTTCACACCCAAACTCTGAAGCCATTCATCTGGCCGTGCCACACTCAAGGGGGAAATCAGCATTGGTACTATACTAATTCTGGAGAGTTGCGGAGGGACGACAGTTGTCTCGACTATTCTGGAGAATTTGATAAGGGACTGGCCATGTACCCTTGTCATGGAATGAAAGGGAACCAGTTGTGGTTGTATGATTATCAGGTTGGATTAGGGTTATCAACTTTAGTTTTTAATTTTATTCAAATAATTAATTTTGTGAATGGGATTTTTTCGTATTTTCTCCAGAATGGCTACATAATCCACGCACTGAGCAAGGATTGTCTAACTCTGGACACGAGGGACATGGTGACCGTGTCCACTTGCCAGGACCGAATCACGCAAAGATGGAAAATATCGAAGGTGAGCAGTAAACGGACGGAGAAGATCTGGAAAGACACGAATTCCTGGATGCAAGACATGGTCGAGAAACAAAAGGCGTTTGAGGAAGCTCACGAGAAGGCACTTTCCGAAGAATTCTAAACGTTCAAGATGACAATCTTCCTCGACTTGGATTAACTTTGCATAAATTAAAACTTAAAATTCTATCCTGTCGGCTAACCTTAACGAGTATAATTTGGTAATTTTTTTTACGATCTACTTAAGTCAAGTAATTATGCACATGCACGAATAAAATATGGCCATTGAGAGGCAATTAAATTAAACTTTATTGGCTGGCCGTGTACACAAGTATGCATATTATTCTGGCAACCTTAAAGTTGTATAAGATTTGACTTTGACCCATTCATTTATTTATTGCATTTAACTATGCCTATCTACCCCTCCAGCTTCTTCTGTCGCAATGTTGTTCAGGGCAAGGCGATTCTCCTCCAAATCCAACGTGGGAGAGGTGTCATCATTGGTCACGTGGCTCGTCGTCCAGCTCCTCCTTGTGACACAGTGCTATCCCATGAATGACATTAGTTCTGTTCTCCCAGTGACTTTAAATCAGAATAACAATGTGTCCTCGCTTCTTTTATGGGGAGAAGAACAGACTCCCGCTAACTTCCAGGACATTCCTGGAGACGGAGTTGTGCAAGTGTATTCGGCGGATGGGGGCAGGGAACTGGAGTGGACCAAGTCTGTGATGCATTCGAGTGAGGCACGTGGAAGGAATATAAGCGGCGAGCAAGTATTTGATAACGGAAAGTTACAAGGATTATCCGAAACTGAGTCGGGCCAAGTTGATATTAATCCTGGAGAACAAGAAGATCCAGACGAGGAGCAACAAGAGACGATGGAAGCCTATGAAAAATATGGCTTCAATAAATTCCTCTCCGACAGAATCCCACTGAACCGAACTCTTCGAGACTTTAGAAATGAAATGTGCCAAGAAAAATACGACAATCTTGTCCGAGAAAAGCTTCCGAGTGCATCAGTCATCATCACATTTCACAACGAGCCTCTGTCCACGTTAGCGAGAACGCTCTATTCAGTTCTCAACCGATCACCGGAACAACTCCTTCACGAAGTGATTCTCATCGACGACTTTTCCGAGAATCAATCGGACACCTGGACAAAGATTTGGACAGAGTTGGTGGAAGGAAGTAGGGAAAATGTCAAGGTCAAAGTGATTCGCACATTTCAGCGGGAGGGTGTGGCAAGAGCGAGAACGTTGGGCGCTGTCAATGCTCAGGCAGACGTTCTCATTTTTCTCGATTCTCACGTGGAAGTTACCGAAGGTATGAGTTAGGTAATTTTCTAAATATATATTAGATTTGGAAATACTTTAACTGTAATAAATCTGGAGAAAAATTGAGAGCACAAATATAGTATTTAATGGTATTTGGATTTTCATAGGTTGGCTCGAACCTCTCCTCTCCAGAATGCTAGAAAATGGGGAAACCATCGTTGCTCCAACGGTGGGCGTTATTGATGCCAACACGTTCAAGTATAAGTCTTCCAGCAGTTCTTCTCCGAGAGTGGGTCTGTTTGACTGGAAGCTTGAAGTAAGTGAGATAATGACTTTTAAACTTGTTAAAAATAATTATACAAAAAATCTCCTTTTCCAGATCAAATGGAGCCGACCCAGAGACTCAATTCTAAAGAATATCTCCCTCTCACCAACGGCTCCCTTTCCCAGCGCCGTGATTCCCTTTGGAATGTTCGCCATTTCGAGAGAGTTCTTCGAGAAGCTCGGCTACTTCGACACGAAATTCGAGAAGTGGGGCGGGGAAGCTTTGGAGTTATCTTTTAAAGTGATCAGAGCAGGCATACATTGAACAATTTCTCCGTTTTTACTTTCTCTCCATTTAACTTCTTTAAATCCTTAACCAATTCAATTTTTTCAACCATATAAAAATATAATTATTTTTTGCTTCATATCCCTAATCCAGGCCTGGATGTGTGGAGGACGTATTGAGATCTCTCCGTGCAGTCACATTGGTCACTTGTTCAAAGGAGATCAATCCCCAGAGAACCTCGAGTCCCTCCAAAATAATCTTCGTCGACTGGCGTCGACTTGGATGGGAAACTATGCAAAATATTACTACGAAATGACTTCAACTGGAGATGATTTTGTAAGTGAATTTTTTTGATGTGTGACGCAGAAAAGTATGTTGAAAAGTTAATTAATGCTCAATGCTCATATTGTCAAGGACTTCACCGAAAATGTGGCCAGCAGACTGGACATTGGACACCGTCTCAATAACTGCAAACCATTTTCCTGGTATTTGGAACAAATCGCACCGGAAGTGTTCAATCCGGATTTATCCGTAGGTGAGGGTGAGGTATCGTTTTACAAAAATTTCCTGCAGAAAAAATTAAACTACAAAATTTTTGTGTACAAATTAACTTTTTCGAAATTAACTAAAAGTACACAACTTTGCTCATATTGCCTTGAAATATTATTTGTTGACAATCACAGGTACGAAACTCTGCCTTCGGCTCATATTTGTGTCTCGACGCGAGTTCAGCTTCGGAGGCGATTTCTCGCAAGGTTGGCATCTGGCCTTGCCACAACTTTGGAGGTAACGAGTACTGGCACTACTCCAATCTCGGAGAGTTGAGACGAGTTGACCTCTGCCTCGACTACTCTCACCAAGGCATGGTCATCATGTATTATTGCCAGAGGCGGTTTAAAACTCAGAGATGGCTTTATGATTACAAGGTTAAAAATACGCTTAAAAATTTACGGTTAAAAATTACTAACGCCAAAAATAATTTTTTAAAACTCAATTCGAAGTTCGAAGCAAAAATATTTAAATAATTTTCACATCAATTTTTTTCTTCAGACTCAGCTCATTCATCATCCCTCCACTTCGAAATGTCTCGCGATGGACGCCTTCACGGACCTCTTTCTGGAAGAGTGCAACCCGTCCGTGGTCACCCAGAGGTGGTCTTTCAGGCTACTTAATATGGACAGATTGACGGTTATGCTGAAGGATGTTTTTCATCTTAACGAGTCTTCCATTACTTGACAAAATCAATATAAGGAATACAAAATACAAAAGAATCTAATTATTCTATTCTTGCTTTATTTTTTGTACAAAGAGCTGATGTTTGACCTTGCGGTAGTAAAACGAAGAAGAGATTAAAGTTGTTATTTGTATTTTTTAATTGTCTAACCTTGTTTCATAAAAGCCATTTTATCGATTTTTTATGAGCATTGCAGAGAAAACTCAGGAAGAGTGCGGCTATTTTTAACGAAGAGCTCAGTTAAATTTAGAAAGGGAGGACGATGCTTCTTTTATCAAAAGAATTTTTGTGTTGTGTTTTAATTATAGTTGAATGTCGTCGTTAAATCAAACTCGTTAAATCTCGATTTTATAATAAGACTTCTTTTCTTGTAAAAAATATCCGTTTTAATCCAATCCGAGCTCAAATGCGACTCCGAGCAGCCGACGACAAAGAAGTTCCTTCATTCTCCTCCTCCGCAATGAGAAAAGAGTACTCCTCCTCCTCCCCCTACTCCTCCTCTGGAGAGAATAAATACTCGAAGAGGAGCAGGAAGGGGTGGAAATGCACCCAAACTGCTGTCCTCCTCGCTTTGGTGACTTGGGCCGCATTTATCGTTGGAGCGACTTACTTCTTCTTCGAAATCGAGCTGAATTTGCTGAGCAACACGAACATCATCAAAGACGCAGTCATCAGTTCCACTTCCGCTGGACACAGAGGTGAGTCAGCTAAAGTGATCCATTATCCAGACGAGTTTCCGCCGGAATTTGAAGAAGATGAAGAAAGGATGGTTGGTGGTGGCCAGGCTCCGGAACAGTTCTCGATGAGTTCTGGGGCTGGAGGTCCTCCGAAACGGAAACCTTTCACAACGAAGCAGAAAGCTTCGAAATATTTGGAGAGCAAAAATAAGCCAAAGGAAGAACAAGTGTTGGAAGCAGATGTAGATCTTGCAAGTGGTGGTGTGACTGGAGACTTCAATGACCGCCACCAGGAGCCATTGGAAAAGCCGAAAATCCTCGACCAAGAAGGAAAAGTGGATTCTCACGAGGGAGAAGTTATTGACTCTAGAGCTCCTGCTCCAGCAGAGATGGAGCTGAAAGAGGAGACAAAGGAACAAGGTCCTCAGGAGCAGGTGCCACCTCCGGTGGAAGAATCTAAAGAGAAAGAACAAGAACAAAATCCTCAGGAACAGGTACCACCTCCGGTGGAAGAATCTAAAGAAAAAGAGGAAGATCAAAGTCCTCAGGAGCAAGTGCCACCTCCGGTGGAAGAAGCCTCGCCAACTAAGGAGAAAGATTCTGATGACGATGAGAGTGAAGAAGAGAAGCCTAAAATTCCCGAACAAATTCCCGAACCTGAACCAGCAGAAATTCAAATGCCCCCGATGGCCGGAGAAGATTCGAAATTGGGTGCGGATGGTTCTCCAGTGAGCGAGGATGAGCTGAATGACGAGGACAGGGAGAAGATTGAAGAAAACAAACATTTATTTGGATACTATGACGTGATTTCGAGGAAGATTAGCGTTCGCAGGAATGTTCCAGACACGAGGGACGACTGGTGTAAGAGTGGAAAGCATTATGACAAGTTGAAGTTGACTGCTTCCGTTATCATCTCAGTTTACAACGAAGCGTGGACTGTGCTTCTCCGAAGTATTCACTCGATTCTGGAGAGGACGCCGGCTCAGTTGCTGAAGGAAATTGTGATTGTTGATGACTTTTCGGATGAATCGTTTGGTAAAATAATTTAGATTTTGTCATAATTAGAGCCTTTAATTAAGTATAAATAAGTAAAAATTCATCTTGTCTTAGATTACATGATAAAGGCGCTTCCAAAGTATCTCCAGTCTTTTGAGAAGGTGAAACTATTTCGAACCGTGAAGCGAGAAGGCTTGATCAAAGCCCGACTTTGGGGAAAGGAGCAGACTTCCGGAGACGTGCTAATTTTCCTCGACAGCCATGTCGAGGTGAATCACCAATGGTTGGAGCCTCTTCTCCAGAGAATTCAGGAAAGTGGGGAAAATGTGGTGGTGCCAATGATAGATCCTATTTCTCCAGAGACTTTTGAGTATAACTCGGGTTCTAAAGAAGCTTCCTCGGTGGACACATTCTTATGGGATTTAACGGTAAAATGGCTAAAAATATTTTTTGGAAGAATTTTAATATTTTTTTAAAAATAAAATTAATCAATATATTTTTCATTTCAGACAGAAAAATCAGCACCATCCTCGAAGGCAAGGAAGAATCAAGGCCAGTCTCACGCTGCCCCAATTGAGACTCCGATCTCCATTTCAGGACAATTTGCCATTTCACGAAATTTTTTCGATCTCGTCGGCGGTTTCGATCCACAACTCAACATTTATGGTGGAGAAAATCTGGAACTTTCCTGGAAAACTTGGATGTGTGGGGGACGGCTGGAAATTGTACCTTGTTCTAGGATTGGACGTAGGTTTCTTTTTAACAAAAACTTGATAAAAAATAAAAACAAAAAAATATGAGCTGACCGATGAGCCTTGTTTCCAGACGTTAACAGAGAGAAGTTGGCTTATCTAACTTCCCAGCCGATGGACGAAGAAAGATGGAAGAACTACCTTCGAATTTCGAGAGTCTGGATGGATGACTACAGCGTTTACTTTTCTAACTCTGATCAAGTTTTAGATAAGGTTGAGATTTTGAGATGAGAAAAATAATATTGCGGGATGTGTCGCTGTAAGTTCTTATTTTTCATATTTTTCTCCAGCTTGAATATGGGGACATCAAGGAGCGACTCATCCTCAAAGAGGAGCTTCAATGCAAGTCTTTCGAATGGTATTTGGACACAGTTTACCCTCAGCTTTACGACTTGAAAAAGAATGCAATTGCGGACACTGAAGTACGGAAGATGTCAAATGTCAACTCCATTTATTCTGGGTTCACTTTTATTACAATTTTAATGGTTTCCATAAAAAATGAATTTGGTTTCTTGTGAAGATTCGCAGTCTCGGAATGGACGGGTCGCTGTGCATGGATTCAACGGGGAGGAAAGGAGCGACGGTGGTGATGTATCCTTGTCATGGTCAGGGTGGAAACCAGGTAGAAAAGAAGGAGTAGTAAAAGAATATATTGTGCTGGACTCTGGTCTGGAATGGGAATAAGGTTTCTGGATAAAAATAATTCTCATTTCTTCTTTCATTCCATTCCAGCGTTGGTGGTACACCACAAAAGGGGAGCTCCGGAGGAATGACCAATGCATGGACTACTGGGGTGATAATATTGGGCTCTATCCTTGCCATGGGCTGAAAGGGAATCAGCTTTGGAAATACAACGTTGAAGTATGCACATCGAAAGTTGTTTTTTTTTTTCATGAGAAATCATGGAGAAAAGGATGAAATTAAATATTTTAATAATGTTCCCTGTAGAAGCAGACTATCAAGCACGCGAAAACGTACAAGTGTGTGACAGTCACTTCTGAGAGCACGGTTGGAATGGAGGCTTGTGAGGAAGCCACATATTCCCAGCAATGGGTCATGGACAGGATTAACATGACAGCTTATCAAGAAACTGGATTTGATCACTGAAACAATATTTTTTTAAACTAGAATTTTGAGTTTTTTTCACATTTTTTTTGTAAATTTATTTTATTTTTTTTTGTGTGGTTTTGACAGTGACTAGTAAACAATCTTGAGGCTAATTTCGTATGATACACGTTTGTAACATTTTGACTTAATAATTTTGGTTGATTTGAATTTAAGTAAAGGAGTAACAAGTTTCTTTAACAAATATGCACAACATTTGTGCATAGGGCTTGTGGTAGTTTTAGTCAGTTTTTTTGGAATTGAGAGATTTAATTATGATTAGTGGAGACATTGATAATTTTTTTTGGAAATACATGCTTAAATATAACAATATTTTTTAAGGTTTGATTACAAGTAATATGGACAGACACAAAATACAATTTGTGGAAGAGAGGAGAAAACAAAAAGGGAAAAGTAAGTTAATGAAGAACCGTTGGAACATTGGGATTTTCTTCTTCTGTAAATATCTCTATTTTATGGACTTAATAGTTACACACTTTCGCATTATTATCAAGTTTCCATTAGTTTGTTGCTTATATTCACCGAATCGTATTCGAATTGTACCTTGTACTACATTTTTTCACAAATATTTTTCCCCTGTAGAAATTTGCTCCGTAATTCACTTTCATTTCAAACTACTCTGCTCTGGTATATTTAATTAACAAAAACAATTATGATAATGATGAAGACGATACTTTATTCTTAATCTAAATCATCTGCATTGCTTTTGGGTGCGGAAGGGGGAGCATCCGAACCTGAGCTTCCTCCTCCAGGGGCACCACCTCCACCGAATCCACCCATTCCTCCGAAACCCCCGAAGCCTCCTGGCATTCCACCGAAGCCGCCAGGCATACCACCTCCCATGCCTCCCATACCACCCAATCCTCCCATACCACCCATTCCTCCTCCCATACCAGGCATTCCCCCTCCTCCTCCTCCCATTCCACCCATTTTCTTCTGGAGAATGGCCATTAGCTTCGCTACCTTGGGATTTCCTTGGTGCTTGAGGAGATTGGCGGGATTCTGACTAACCTCTGCAAATATGGTTGCCACCTCTGAAAAAATAGTGCGAATAAGAATTTTACATAAATTCATTCCTCCAGGAAATTAATTAATGTCTGTCCATTATGACCACGTTACCTGGATCGGAGAAAAGTTCCACAACTTCAGGATCCTCAAGAAGTTTATCCAGTCCAGGAATTCCCCCTAATCCGCCCATTCCACCTGGAAATCCGCCCGCTCCACCTCCTCCACCACCACCACCTCCACTAGTTGCATTACTGAAAGGATCCCCTCCACTTGGTGGAGGAGGTTGTGACTTCGCTTCAGCGTGAGCTTTTGCCCTCTCCTCTGCCCTCTGCTTTCTCAACCGGATTTCACGCTCGTCATCCCGTCGCTTCTTTCTAAGCCTCCATTCCTCAATTTTACGGGCCTGCAAAAAAAGTAGAGTAAATATTCAATTCAACCGTGAAAAAATACTATTTACACATATTCTTCTTCCTCTTGCAATACATTCTGACAAGCAGTGCCACCTTCGTTTACCCAACTGCCAAACAAAATCCGTCTTGCATGTCACAACACACACACAAAACAACCAATTTTCACTCCCATTTCAAACTCATCAAGTCAAGGAATACACTTCCAAAAAATTTCACTCTCTCTTCGTCATTTAAATCTCCGCAAGGAGATGGAGATCACATGGCGCTGTTTCACGTAAAGCCACTTTCTCAAAGGAAAAATGTACATGTGTCGTGTGGACAAAATCTTGAACCAGAAACCAGAACCAGGCACACACTCAATAAATGCTAGAAAAACATATACACTCATTTGCTAAAATGGAATCTGCTACCGACAACTAAACAGTCTATATATGAATCATCGTCATCATCATATTCTAAAAACCCTACATGCATCTCTTACATCTCTACTCCACACATTAACAGTTGTTCGAGACGCCGGCTCGTATGCATAAATCCCTTGTGCTCTTGGCAAAAAAATGGATTCATGACGTTTTCCAAAGAGAGCATATACATATCTCTCTCTCTTTACTTCTAACATTTCGTATGCCAAAAGGACAAGACTTTTTTTTTGAAACAGTCTCTCTCTCGAGCAATATCATCTTCACTCTTTTCACGAACCAATATACTTTTTTAAGACTCATTCTCACTCACACTTCTTCCTCCAACCGAATCCCAACATGAATTAAAGAATTGGCTGAAATTTTTTAGATATATTTTTTAGTGTGTGAGCGAGCATCTTATTCTTGTTCCTCTACGGAAAATCTATTTCCGTTGAGAAGAAAGCTCCATTTTACACACACACATACACACACGTCAACTCTCAATGATATTTCGTTTATCTCGAGTGAGGTGGTGTGGTGTGGTGTCTACCTCCACATAATAATCCACACCATTTTAAAAGACCTTTTCATTTTACAGTTCACAATTCCAATACTGGGGAAAAGTAATTAGTTGTCACGAAAAGCGAGAATTGTCGATACTCGAAGAAGGCACGCGTCTATCCTCCTCCTCCTTCTCTCCCCGTTTTGCATTCAATTTGTATATAAAAAATCATGATTGAAATTGAGAAGGAATGGTGTGAATGAGAGAAAGAGAAAAAAAAGTTCATCTGGTTTGAGTTTATCTAAACATAATTAATTTTTTGTCTCTGTAAATATGTGGCTGTGAAGTGAGAGATTTAATTTGTATTGTTAAAATATAAAGTTTATATTTCTCATTAAAGCCCATATGCAGTTTACAGATCATTTGTGCCGGTGTGAGTGAAGGAAAATTGTGATCGATTTTACAAAAATATTTTTTTATATCTAAAAAAGCGACGACGAAAAAGACGACACCATTATGCGTTCCATTTGGTTTCTCATCTTGCTCGGCTCACTCATTACTTACCACTGCTTCACCACAGTCTCAGGTAAATAAAATAACTTGAAATAGCAAACTAATTAATTGAACTAATTGCATTTTCACTCCATTTAAATAAAGGTAAAAAATGGCGTTAGTTCTGTCCTCGAAAATTTATTGGTGTAGGTTGTGGTCTTTTGGTAGTCAGTAGTCTGGTCTCTTTTTTTCTCTGCCTCGTGTGTCATTATATTCTATATTCTAAATGTATGTTAAGAAAACAAGAAGAAAAGAAAAAAAGGGAAAAGCGACATTCATCCATCATTTCACACAAATCTTTCTCCATTCTTCCGCAATCCATCTGATTTTCAAAACTAAAAGGATAATAATATGAATGATGTATGTTAGAAAATGACTAGTGATGTCATCCATCCTTCAATCCTCACAAGAAATAAGCGTGCAATACACATACTCTTCTATTCTTAAATATATCCACAAAAATCTGATAAAAAATGTAAAGATCTCGTCACTCTCTTTCTACTATAATATCCCACTCGGCAACCTTCTGTCGGATATCTACCACCGTGAATGAATTTTCTTCCGTTCGAAACAAAAAATGATATACCTCTAAAAATGTAGTAGCGCGTTTCGGAACAAAGTTTCCACGGGTCTCTTGAGTATTCTCGTTCCGGTATGAACCGAAAATAGAGACGGTCTTGCATAAAAATAGAGTGGGGAAAACAGCCTTGTGTATATAAAAATTGCATATAACCACACGAGGGAGAGAGAGGACCGTGTTTGTGTGTACGTACATATAACATGTATATATATGCCCAGTACATCTGGCAGTGTTTAAAGGGCACCTGCAGATCCAACCTAATTTTAAATTTTTGCATCACCAAACATGCTTCGCTCATCCTCACATATTTTCCCCCTTCGTCTATATATTCCTTTTTCCTCAAGTCTTTTGCACTTGACGGCAAGAAAGAAGAAGCAACCAAGTTGAAACGGAAATGACATATTAGCTCAGAGCCGAAGCGAGTTTACAATTACACGGTAACTGGAATAGATATCTCTGTTCTCTCTCTCACACCTAAATATTACTCCAATATTTTGATCTCAATTGGCATATCCCATCGCAAATGTAATATCCATCATTCTCACAAGACTCATCCCTTTTCCGTGGATCAACTCCTAGTTTTTCATGCTTCTCTCTCAAGAAGGAGCAGCAACCGTGTACAAGAATTTTCTCCCATTCTCGATATCCCATATCCCATTTACCAGTGGCTGTACGCCAACTGGGCCAAAATATCATCTCAACTCGAGAGAAGTCTTCTTTTTTCCCCTACTCAAGCTGCCGTCGTCTTAGTCTTCTTAATCTCATCTACCTCATATATATTCTTCACATATACAATTTTTTTATTAGCTCATCCATTCCCATTAACCACACCACCACAAAAAATAACTAAAACTACAAACACACCGAGTTTAAAGAGAGAGACGATCATGAAAAATTGCATTTTATGTGCGGATCCTCCGATTCTATGCAAATAAATGCACGAGACAAAAAATATATCGCATAAGTTCACACAAAAGTGTAGACATCCATACAGCAAATCTACCTCACCCCAATAAAAATATCTTATCTAAAAAAATAATGCCCATTTCTTCACCTACATCTGTTCCTAAATTTTATTATCTTGTAAAATGTAAAAGATCACATCACATCTTTTATTCTCACATTTACACCAAACCAAACCATTTACCTCAAAGAAAAAAAGAAAGAAAAAACCTAATCAAATATGAAAAGATGAGCTCAAATTACACTTAAAACAACAAATGCCAGGAAGACAATGTCCCACGAGTGTAATAATTCTCGTGACATGGGTAAAGGGTAAATCTGTTTGTAAAGATGCGGTCAATAAGAAATGTCAGTCAAGTCAACGTGACTTTAAACAATTATTGTCATTTGCACTTTCCGTAAGAGAAATAAGCAAAGAAAGCATCTTTTCATAGCTACATTTTTGAAAATATTTTCAATTGGATTCGGTGTCTTTTTTGAGAAGAAAATGCTGTAATAAGCATTTTTTGTGAAGACGACCCGAGTCAAGCGGAAACTCGAAGGTCAATTTGTATTTTTTTTTCTGGAGAAATCCGAGGAGAGGTGAAGGGTGGCCACAGATCACGACGCAATATCTTGACCAATTATATGAATTTTGGGGGAGAGACGAGAGGGAGGGCGAGGGTGAGCATATATATTTTTCCATGAAAATTTCTTACGCATAATCCCCCTCTCTGCTTCAAATTAAAAGCTATAAAAAGGAGCACGAGTAGGAGCGACGAGATTTCCTCTCTCCATTTTCCCAACAACGAATTACGCTTTTACTTGTGCAATTACGGAAAAACTAAAGCATATATCATATTCTCTGCATGAGAAAAGTGTAATCTGATCTCTGTCTTGCGTTGGCAAATCTCACAAGAAAGGAAAAGGGGGGAAGAAAAATCTGTCATCTACAGTTTCCAATTTCACATTTTCAACAGAAGAAAAAATGTTATTAGTGTTCTATTATTATTACACAACGATATATGACGTTTTCCTATGTTCATTTTTTGAACTCAGGTGAAAAAGCGAAAGACTCCAGGGAGGCAAGTCAGCCCGACCTCGCGCAGAAATGCAAGCCGTACGTGGACGCAGCGCTGAAAACGAGTCAGTCGGACGAAGGGTCTGAGGAAGGAACAACCGGAGAGGATGATGGGGATCCTCCGGATTCCCAAGGTAAAATAGGCAAACATTTGCCAAGGGTTGGAGTGGAGGTCGGACATATGTGGATGGGCCTTGAGGAGGGGATCGAGATTTAAAAATAATTTGTGTGTTTTTTTAATTGAGCAGAAACGGGTAAGGCTCGAGTGAAAAAATGGATAACGGTGGAGGTGGAATCTGAGGAGGATGCAACGGAGGAAGACCCGGACGCGACGGAAGAAGATCCAAACGCAACAGAAGAGGACGATGCGACGGAAGAAGATAGCGCTACTGAGGAGGACCCTAATGCAACGGAGGAGGACCCAAATGCAACAGAAGAGGATGACGATACTGAAGAAGATAGCGCAACAGAGGAAGATCCTAATGCAACTGAGGAGGATCCAAATGCCACCGAAGAGGATGATACCAGAGAAGATAGCGCAACGGAGGAAGATCCTAATGCGACTGAGGAGGATCCTAATGCAACGGAGGAGGATGATGATACTGAAGAAGATAGCGCAACTGAGGAAGATCCTAATGCGACTGAGGAGGATCCGAATGCAACGGAGGAGGATGATGATACTGAAGAAGATAGCGCGACTGAGGAGGATCCCAATGCAACCGAGGAGGACCCCAATGCGACAGAAGAGGATGATACTAGAGAAGATAGCGCAACAGAAGAGGATCCTAATGCAACTGAGGAGGATCCGAATGCGACAGAGGAGGATGATGATACTGAAGAAGATAGCGCAACAGAAGAGGATCCAAATGCAACTGAGGAGGACCCCAATGCGACAGAAGAAGATGATACCAGAGAAGATAGCGCAACAGAGGAAGATCCAAATGCAACTGAGGAGGATTCGAATGCAACCGAAGAGGATGACACAAGAGAAGATGACGCCACTGAGGAGGACCCGAATGCAACAGAAGAAGATCCAAATGCGACTGAGGAGGACGTGAGTGAAAGTGATGAGGACGATGCAACGGAAGAGGATCCCAATGCCACCGAGGAGGATCCAAACGCAACAGAAGAGGACGATACGAGGGAAGATGATGCTACTGAGGAGGACCCGAATGCAACTGAAGAAGATCCAAATGCGACGGAGGAGGATGAGAGTGCAAGTGCCACAGAGGAGGATCCTAATGCAACTGAGGAGGATCCAAACGCCACCGAAGAGGATGACGCAACAGAAGAAGATCCAAATGCGACTGAGGAGGATCCTAATGCAACAGAAGAGGACGAATCTGCGGAACGTGCTGGAGGCGAGGAAGCTTCCGACGAAGACGATGGAGGAAAAAGTGAAGAAGGTAAGGTACGACTGTCCTTACTCTCCAAAAAAATACTCTGTAAAGTGGAGTAAAAATGCAGAGAGGAGAAATGAGGTGACAAACATCTGTTTTTAAATTCTTAAGATGATCAATCAGCTGATGGCGACACTGGCGAAGATTCGGGAGAAAAGGCGAAACAAGACAGATCCGTTTCAAGTGATGTGGCCGACGAAACTGACGAGCCCAAGTCTGGTGAAACAGAAGAAACCGAAGAGACACAAGAAGATCAGGATACCGCCGAAGACACAGGTGAGAATAATAATCTAAACTGGATTAATCCTGAAGAAAAGGTATTTTTAAAGAGTTTGTCCCCCAAAAACCCAAACTATAGCTGAGGATGACGCTGTAAGTGATGAAGATGATGAAGACTCTGAGGAGGAGGAGGAAGTCGAACCTTACGAACCCCGATCACGAGACCACATCACTAATATTCTCGGGCTGGACGACTCGGAGGAGACGCACAGTATTTCCAGTCACTTGGACAAAGTGACTCAGTCTACTTTGAAGGAGTTGAGGAATACTTATGAGAACTCGGTGAAACCCTTGGAGGTACTGTACAAGTACAGGGACTTGAGCAACCGCCACTTTGGAGACCCTGAGATTTTCTCAAAACCTTTGATTGTGTTCATGGGACCATGGTCTGGAGGCAAGTCGACGATTATCAACTGGCTCCTCGGAATTCAACATGATGACATTGCGCTGCGAACCGGTACAATAAATCTCCTCAAAAAATATTTAAAAAATCGGAAGCTGGACTATATCTTGATCTTTGGAACTATTTTTTCTCAGGAGCTGATCCTTCCCCAGCCCAGTTTAATATTATGATGTACGGAGACGAGCCAGAGAAGTTGGATGGCACTCAGCTAGCGGCAGACTGGACTTTCTCCGGTTTGCAAAAGTTTGGTCAATCCTTCCTCGACAGACTCCGCGGCCAGAAACTGCCAAACAGGCTGCTGGAGAAGGTACGTGAAAAATACCGAAAAATAATAATCCAGAGGAAAACAAATAGGAGAGCATATTCCAGAGTGGAAAATAATTGGAGGATTTCCTGGAACTGGGCGGTGTTCACCTGATTGGTTACTGAGGGAAGCTATATATTGATGCCTTCTCCAGTAGCCTGTTAGGCGGATACTGTTTCAGAAAAGCAGCACTAAATCTCAACTTCGTAAAAAACTTCCGTAAAAAATTGCACAGCCTGCTAAAAATTCTTTTTAAGCCTGACTCGGGGTTTTGTTGTTTGCGGAATATTTTTAGGTTAACATAGTAGAAATTCCTGGAATTCTCGAAGTAAGAAAGCAAGTAGAGCGCTCCTTCCCATTCAATGACGCGTGCCAATGGTTTATCGACAGGGCGGATACGCTCTTCCTCATTTACGACCCAGCGAAACTCGACATTGGACCAGAAACGGAGGCGATTTTGGACCAGCTCAAGGTAATCATTTATTCAAGTCTAAAACCCGAAACCTTTTCCCAAGAAATTCAAACTAAACAGTATTTTCCAAATCACAGGGCCGTGAAAGCCAAGTGAGGATTGTGCTCAACAAGGCAGACACAGTGAAGCCTGATGAACTTCTCCGCGTTCAAGCCATGTTGGTCTGGAACATTAGCCCACTGATGTCAAGCGCTGAGCCACCAGTTATGTAAGAAGACACAAGAAATAATCAAACCTCAAACTAAACTCAAGAGTGATTTTGTAAAAAAAAACCGCAAACTTGTTTTAGGTATGCCGCCTCCCTGTGGGACCGACCTCTCCAAGTGGAATCCCCCAAATCCTTGCTCATCGCACACGAGAACAACTTCCTCAAGGACATCCGTGACGGAATTGAAAGACGTGTGGAGACAAGGATCGCTGCCGCGAGGAGGTTCGCTGTGAGAGTTCGAAACCACGCGAAAATGGTGGACTGCTACCTCAATACCTACAACAACCACCGCTCCTTCTTTTCCGACAAGAAGAAAATTTCTACTGATATCATTGACCATCCTCAGGTATGATACAAAACAATTTCTAATTTCAAATCAACACAAGCAAATCTAATCATCACTTTAAAAATGTGCGTCTTTTTGTTTTTTCAGAACTATCACATTTACGAAGGCCTCTCAACCCTAACCAACATTTCCCGGTATGACCTGCCCGACCCTGACACGTACAGGGACTTTTTCAGACTTAACCCTCTGTGGAACTTGCCAACACTCTCCTCCACCTGCTCATTCTTCAAGGGCTGTCCACTCCACAAGCTGGACATTGCAATTGCCTACGAACTCCCAGAAACCCTTGGCAAGTTCAGGCGACAACGGGAAGCAGTCTTGTCAGCCAAGGGAAAGGGAAGCAGTAAACATTAGCGACTTTTTAAAAACATTAACTTGCAAATTTTTAACCTAAAATAATAAATATTCAAATTGACAAAAAAAAACTTTTCAACTGCCATAATATTTAAATTATGTTTACAAATAAATTAGAAAATTTTAAAACAGAAGAGAAAGCAAAAAACGCCATTTTCGAGCACAAGAAAAACGCTGGCGTAATACGAAAGGAAGAGAGAGATGCTCCTTAACAAACTTTGATTGAAAGAGTTTTCAAAAGTGCATCTTTGACAAGAAACGGAAGATCATAACGAAGACCGAGACCACCAAAAACACAGCGGAGAGGTATGAGGAAAGGTGATTTATACAACCAAACCAGCCAACTTTTACGATTATTTTCTAAACTAAAACTTGACACAGGATAACTCAAGTTAGTTTACATAAAAAACTCAAGCTGTGGTTCAACAATCTGGAGAATATAGACATAGAAAAAAGGATGTAAGACAGGAAATGAGTAAAAAAAAATTAAAATGTAAATCATGCCGCTTATGATTATGAGCTAATCAATCCACTGGACAAAATAATAAAAAAATTCAAATCAGGATTTATGATTCTGTGGTGAAAAGATCATTAGATAATTAAAACTATAAGTATACGTATTATTGTTACTATTTTTTCTCTTGTATGCATTAAGATAAAAATATGTGATTTTGTTTAGGATTGCTAGAGAAAAAAATTGTTTACCTTAGCTTTTAAAGATAAATGATCAGAATGAATATTTGGAACTGTATCGTAATTACTTAAGTCTATAATCGTTTCGCTTGATAGATGTTCGTTCAGCCTGAATGATAACTTTGTAAATGGCGATATGGTGCATATTTTATTTTAACTCGCAAAAAAGAGAAGATTCTAATTTTTGCTCAACTTGCTAATCAATGCCCTTTTTGGAAGGAAAAAAGTTGAGCAGTGAAAAAATGAGGAGAAAAACAGCTAAATGCCAAAAGCACTGATATAATTAACTACGTTAAGTAGTGTTTTTTTGTTCATTTCATATCTTATGTATATGATGACTTCCATATAAACACAGTGAAAAAAATGTCTAGAGAGCGAGACGATATGAACCTATAAACTTACTTGTGAAAATTAAAGTGTACACGGAGAATGGGGGAAGAGATGACGTAACATTAAATAGCGATTAGCTGATTAGCAATATCATTGCGTTGTAAATATATGTATATAGAATGCCATATGGGATGAAGGATGCACTTTTTTGTTTTTAAGATGAACATATTTCTTGTTTTTCGTTAGCTTGATAGTCCTTAAACCAGAAAAGCTTTAGAATAATTATAATTACTTAATTACTGGAGAAAGAATGCTTCATGTTGGATGAGATCTTCAAAAAATTGCCTACGAAAATCTAAAAAGAGTATATATAGGATATTTCAAAATATCTATAAAACTTTTAGCAAATAGAGTGGAGGAGACGGGGCTACACCTTAAGATGAAGATTATACTGTATAATACAGCAATAAAGTTGTACATATTGTGTATATTATAAGTGTATGGATGTACTTTACGTTTGGGAGACTCAAAATAAAGAACTTACTGACTGAAAATTAATGAAATTCAAAATTTTTGCGTCCACATTACCTAAGACACCGACACACAGATTCAAACTTTACTGGCAACTGGTTTCAGTGGCAGCTTCAGCTTACTTTATAAAAAGCAAAGGTGAAACAAAAAACTAAAATGTTACTTACATGAGGAGTAACTTCCTTGAGCCATTCATCAGCTTGTTCATCGAAATCAATTTTACATGCCTGTCTCAAATCAATAGCAGCTTGCTCCCAATGACCTAAAAGTCTATAAAAGAAAAGGAACATTTTAAAATGAAATCGTTCACGGATATCTTTTTAAATAAATATATATTTTCAAGGTAATGTACCGATGAGCACGGCCTCTGAATTTGTAAGCCACAGCGGAATCTGGATTAATTTGAAGAGCTCTGTTGCAATCTCGAATGCAAGCATTCGGTTTCTGAAGACGAATGTAAGCCTGACCACGTTTCGCGTGAAGAAGAGCTGATCCTGGATTCAATTTTATGGCTTCCGTATACTTTCCAATACTATCCTCGAATTTCTGCTGTCCAAAAAGGTCGACTGCCTCCCTCTTCAGCTCGTTAGATTTATCCATGTCCTCGTCACTAACGCTTGCATCGGGATCACCCATATCTTGGTTGGGGTCGGCAGGATCTGCCTCTGTAATTTATAAATAAACAGTTCAAGTTGACAATTTTTAAATACTGGAACTCGAAATTTTGAAGAAAAAACTTCATTTTCCTTTACCAATAACCCCGTCATCCTCTATCGTTGGATATGGTTCGTCTGAATCCTCCCCAACTGTGGTTGAGTCTGCTGAAGGGGTTGAAGTGGGCTTTGGAGGAACTGAATCTCCGGCTCCTTGCCTTTTCGGAGAGCCGCCATCACTACCACCGCCCTTTGGAAGCTTAAAATGAAAATATGAAATAATATTAGTATTATTAGTTTAAATTCACCACACCATGTTTTTCAAAACCTTTGAAATATAACGTATTTTACAACCACCTTTGCTCCCAAAGACGTGAGATATTCCCTGAAAAAGTCCAAATCCGGACTTTCGAGCATTGACGGATGCTGTTGAAGCAACTCGACGAAGGACTTGATCGACGCCACCAGCTCTGCATCCAAGGAGTAGCTCATCTTGACAGCTGACAATTTTAATTATTGTCTACACACTTTTCTGGGGGAGCAGGTGAGAGGGGACAACTGTAAATCAAATATTAAACGAAAACGCTATTATTTTTACCATAATTTCCAAACAAATTTAGAACTGTCAACTGTGAAGAATACTAGCACAAAATGAACTGACAATGTCAACAAATGTCACAACATTTGTGCAAATCGGCTGACAGGCACAGCATTATTATTGATTACATAAACAAAACATTTAAAATAATTAATATCTCGCGAGATCCACAATGTTTATTACACCCTTACCAAACAACAATAGCGCAGAAACCGTTAGTCTCTCGATTTCGAAACAGGATCAAGTTTAAAACTTGCAATGCCAAACACAAAACCAACAACGGCGGAGTCAACGCAAGTCACAAAAGTGAAGGAGTGTGAAGGAATATCTTCTTTTTTTTACTATTTTTAGTCGACGAGACGGAGCAAGTTTGAATTGTGAAGATGCGAGTAAAAGTATGAGCCCGAAGTGTATCACATGATGTCCACAATACCATTTTTCTTGTGTATATTTCCCCTCTGCTCCATGTGTGGTCTTGTGCATATCCGCATGGGTATAATACGTACAGCGCACTATGTACATCTTTGTCTCAAGCATTTGGCCCATTGGCTGTATCATTCATACAGCCTGTATGCATGGGATTTGAGCATCGTTTTATGGACAAGCATTTTATCCTAAGGATTGCAGGATTTCGATTTCGTGGATATCCAAACTTTAGGAGTGTGAAGTAATTGTTTTATTTAAACCGTTTCATCAAGAAATTAACCAATTCTCTCATCCTCTCCTGCATGACGGACTATAAATAGGAAGAATTAAAACAATAAAATTGAATGAAATCTAAAAAATCCTTCCAAAGGACAGAGATTAGAATCCTTTTCCTCTTCCCCTTGCCAAAGGGAACCTTATCCGTTCCTTAATCTCTATGCATTTTAATATCTCTCGCGTGCATGTAAATCTGGCCGCAGCAGTATTTTTAGTCTAAATCTTAATCAGTTTAGCTTTTTATTAAAAGCAAATCTTGAAAGTTGAATATGAACACTTTCTATGAGCATTTTTAAGGTAGGATCATATCATATAATCATACAATTATAATATAATGCACACCTCAAAACCTCTCCATCTACCTCATCATGTCATCTATGGAAAAAACTAAGATATTATCTAGAGTAGGAGTCGCAAAACAAAAAAGTCATGTATATATTGAACAATCTCTCAAGAAAAGGACGACGAACCAAAGTCAAAAAATTGTGATGAGATGAAGACTATGAGAATGAGCAGCATTATTATATAGTACGTGTATTAAATAAATGAAGTCAGAGAGTCAGAGCCAAGCCAGGTAGAAACTCAGGTGTGTTCGTATGTATTTGTATTGTTATGCCATATATTGTATATGTTGCGATATATTAACTTGTACTTTTGTAGTTTTGTATATATAATTTTTTTGCCAAGTCCATGAATGATCCATCTGAGAGAACCAAACCAAACTAAGATCTAGAAAAATGGGATATATTGGCGAGGGCGAGAGCACACAAAAATCATTACTACTTTATACCTTTCTTTATGTTAATGATTGCGTCTTCAATATTTCTACATAAAAGAATGTGCATTAAACTGAGCATATACGAATATATACACTGTGATTGTGTACAACCTTAATATTCCATTCACCAAAAAGTACATAAGAAATACAAGATACGTATGCACACGGATACGACGACTCAAAGCATATATACACAAAAATTGTACCTTGCACCTCAGCACGTATATTGTAAAAGTATACATTTTTGGTCAACACAAAACTTCTTATGTATATATCAGAATGTATATAAACAAGTTTTTGTAGGTATATGTATCCTCATCATCATCCACATCCAATCCATACATTTTTATCCATATCTTTTTTCTTCTTGTTCCAATTCCCAGAGTCACAATATTTTTGCGATATATCCAATCCACAATCCACACAGCAGACCAGGCCAGACCACTGCTTATATTCGTCATCAAGACATCAGCATCATCATCATCCATTCACTGTATCATTTTTATCCGTGTGAGATTATGGTTATGACTGCATTTTGCAATTGTTAAAACAAGTTAAAGGGATTATTGAATGCAGAGAGGCTATATATCTCTGATGTATGTTGTATGTTTGTGCGTGTGAGTGAGTGTGTTCACATTTTTTATATAACTTTTTGTCAGCAAACAATGAGTGACGATAGGAGAGTCTCAGAGAGAAGTGAATGGGGTTTAATAATGATGGCGAGAGAGGTGTAATTTTATTTTTAGCTTGTGAAAATTACTATTGCAAAATAGTAACAAAGAATCCATAATCCACCTTGCAAACCTTCGTTGAAAAAGTTAAAATAGAGTTTAATTCTGATTTTTTAAAGGGATATATTTTTTAATTTGGCAAGTTTCAAGGAGTGGAGAAGTTGATTAGTTGTTAGCGCAGTAGTTCTTCTCACGAACATAAAATATTTGATAGTACTTCTGTGTTTGTGGCTGTTCTCGAGGGGAAAATTTTAATCTGAAAGGTAAGTAAATGGTTTGTTAAAGTAAGTATTAAATATTAAATTGGATTAGGAAAAAAGGTTGTGAGTAGGGATTTGAGATGGAAGAAGGATGAAGAGGAGAGGAGAGCATGGAAATGGAATATTTAAAGTTAAAATTGCATTTTTAAGTATTTGTTGTTTGTGTATAAAAGGGATGACTGAAAGGATTTTGTTTTGAGGATGGAGGAGGAGTTTAACATGTTGAACGTATTATGGTATGAGATGCTAATTGGGATATTAATTATGGAAATTGGAAATGGACAAATGGTAATTGTCAAGAAATGAGTGCTTTGTGTAAATGGAGGTCATATTTTGTTAAGTTGTAAAAGCTTACAAGAATAAGCGAGCTCTGATACTCTGATCATCATTTTCGGTCGGTATCTCAGGCATATACAAGCAAGATCCAACAGCAGGTTCAGCGATTCAGCAGGTTCTCTTGTTTTTTATTATAACTTCAAATTTCCAGGTTCATTAGTTTGTCGTATTCTTTATCCTCAGTTGGGTTTGCATTACAATAATATATTTCACGGCCGAACTTGTAGATGCAGCTAGTTTTACCATAATCCATTCTTCATCCTTCGCCCGTCATATGTATTTACATTTTATATATCTGTAATGCTTTAACTGTCATTGTCATTTGTCGAATTTTGCAGGTACTGAAGGTCCTCACTTCACTTTTTGTTCCATCGCTGACAGCTTACTACAGTGTAGATAACCGTTACTGTACATTCCAGTTGTACTTTTGGAAATATCAAAAGCACCAGACCAGCTACCCGCCATAAACTAAACTTCCTCTGGTTCCCGATGTCCCCAGTTTTTAATCATGGATTTATGGTTAGTATTTTTATTCTGAAAGTAGTGCTTCAGCATGCAATTAAAGCAAAGCAAAGCAATAACGAATTAATTTTTATGACATTACAGATTGCGTCAGTAGGAGCTGCCAACTAGTCCTAGATTATTCTTCTTCAGTCCATCGCAGTGGAGGAAAGAACGATATCCTTTCTTTCACTGCATTTTGTACTTGTACTACCCCTGCAAAAATCCCCACACATCCATTGATTCAGATAAACGAGCTTGTCCGCTAGCTCTTTCATTAGCCATTCTCGGAAAACTTGGCTCGGGACATGGATAACATTAGCAACTTGATGAACGTTGGAGGAAGTTCGAGTGGTGGGAGTGGAGCTGCACCAGCGAGTGGTGCTTTGATGAAGCATAGGCGAAGTGTGGCCGCAGCTCCGGTTCCAGTATCCACCGGCGCAGTTGTAGATGGAAATCCTCCAGATTTGGCCAGTTTATTTGAATGTCCCATATGTTATGATTATGTTCTTCCACCAAGTAATATTATATTTCCTTAATTGCACTCTAAATGACAAAAATAATTATAACATTTTCTGTGTATATTAACTCTTATGAATTATCTTTCATTTTCAGTTTTTCAATGTGCAGCCGGTCATTTAGTATGTTCTGCATGTCGACCAAAGCTTAACAATTGCTGTGCACAATGTCGCGGACCCTTAGGAAACATTAGAAATCTTGCGATGGAAAAAGTAGCTGGAACTGTAAGTTACATCATAAATCTTACTTGCGCAGATTTTATTTAATTCATATTACTATTAAATACTAACAAATTTTAAAGCAACAATTGTATTCACAATATTGATGTCGTTGCCACTTTCAGGTTCACTTTCCATGCAGATACGCACAGAATGGTTGTGGAGCCCTTTTGCTACATACAGAGAAAGCAGTGAGTATTCTATAAATTGCAACAAAGTAAACGGTAAATGGAAACTTGAAATGTTAATATTAATACTTTTTGTGTGCAATTAGGATCACGAGGACGCTTGTGACTGTCGTCCCTACTTTTGTCCTTGTCCTGGAACGAATTGCAAATGGCAAGGATCCTTAGAGCAAGTGATGCCACATCTTCTGGTGAACCACAAGTCCATAACAACTCTTCAGGGGGAGGATATAGTTTTCCTCGCAACTGATATCAATCTTCCAGGTATTAACGTTCACCTGATGTATCATTCTACTAATCACGAGAATGTTTTACGAAATACCACATAACTTGATTTCTTTCAATCAATAATTCAGGTGCTGTCGACTGGGTCATGATGCAGAGCTGCTTTGGCCATCACTTTATGCTTGTTCTAGAAAAGCAGGAGAAAAACGGAGAGGAAAAATTTTTCGCTATTGTGCAACTAATCGGGTCTCGGAAGCAAACATTGCAGTTTGCATACAGGTGCGATATCTCAATTAGATTAGAAGAATGATTGAATGATTATTATAATGAAGTAAATTTATATGCATGTTTTACTTCTTATTGGCAGACTTGAGCTAAATGGTAACCGAAGAAGGTTAATTTGGGAAGCCACCCCGATCTCAATCCACGACGGCGTTTCCTCCGCCATCATGGGCTCCGACTGTCTCTGCTTCGACACGAGCACGGCGAAACTCTTTTCTGAAAATGGCAATCTTGGTATTAACGTAACAATCTCGATGGTTTGTGTCAAGTGAACTAGTGAAAATTAAGACAATGCTAATGCTGTTTTCCACACATACACCACCAAACAACCTGCAAGCAAACAAAAACTGCAAAAAATCATATCCATACTTTGGAATGTGTAACGTCAATTGTACTGTGCGTTTAAGTGTAACTTACTTTTAGATACAATATTATTATATATTTTTCCGCTTTTGTTATTCCACACAATACTAAAAATCGTAAAAAGTTGAAAAATAATTAGGGCACACGGGTCGGGGGAACTGCTTATTGTCCTCGGAGAAAATGTTTTATTTTGCAAGACAACCTGAATCGTCCACAAAGTGAAAAAATGTTTAGTTTCTTGATAAACTCTTAAGTGTGCTCAGCAAACCTTAAACGGATTAAGGAAGGGGCCACGGGAGACAGTCACATTTTTCGTTCGTTTAACTTGTACGTGCCTACTTTTTATCTTGTCCTTATTCCCTTCTCATTAAAGTAACAGCTCCGTTTGTAAATGCTGTGAATTTATATAAATTATTCGTGTCATCTCAATTGATGTACTTTGTTCTGAATGTTAATATATAACTTGTGAACCTCAGATTATTTTTTAATGAAAACCCAAACAAAATAAGACCCTTCTGCTTCTGTTCATTTACATATTCCAAAGTTAAAGCCAACCCTTCTCGAAATCAGTATTTACTAAAAACGTAGAGTTGGATCGGATATTTGTAATTGTAAAAAATATCTTCAAGTATCTCACACAAAAGTTTAACTTTTCACTGTCCATAAAATTGTACGAAATAAGAATACGGATATTTAGCAGTTTTTCGCAGTTGCAAAGTGAATTCGATGTGATTGGAAGTTTGACCCTTTGACCCTCACCTTCATTCCTGAAGGCTACAAACTTGTAAACCTGTGTATAATGTGTAATTTTGAGTAGATCGCTAGCTGAACATTAGGAAAAAGTTAAATGTGATCTTCTTAAACGTAAAAATATTAATTACTCAAAAATACTGATACTAAAAGAAGCCTGCATGCGTTTTCTTTGACTTTTGAAACAAACAAATGACTGTTCTGTTCTGACAAAAAATGTAATCTCTAAAAGTATGAATTGTGAATCAAAAAATGAATGTTGACAGATTGCTTCGCGACTTTCGCGAGTCTGTTTTTGGAGAAAAATTGCTACTCATGTTTGACTTAACTTAATTACTTAGCTCGAGAGATGCAATAAAGTCTGCTTTACGTTTTCTTTGAAGACAATGCACAAAAGAATGAAATCTTGTGAGTTTTTCTCGACATTTTATTTTTATAAAGTGAATAACTTTTCAAATGTGTTCCTATTGATATTTATACAACTACCATAACTTTTAAAAAATCCTCGATTGAACTAAACAAAAAACAAACTTAAAAGTTGAGTTATCGTCAGTACGGCCTAAAAGATCCCCATCCAGACGGGTTCCTCGAATAATTCGTCGAGCTCGAGCTCGACTTCCTGTCAAATCTCGAGCTCTCTGGATGTCCATCCTTTGAATTCGAACTACGATTTCCCCCAGCTGCAGTCTGTAACGGGACCGAGATGAGATTGGATCTCGAGGAGGAGTAATGAACAGGAATGTTCTGTCGATGTGAAGATGAGGACGAAGACGGTGTCGAGCCCGAGTTGTTGCTACTCTGAACAGGAGACTGGACATCATTTATAGCCGACGAGGACTGAGCACCCGAGCCAGAGCCCGCTCTTGGCTTATGCCTGTGATTGAAATGTGCCTGCAGGTCCCTCTGACTCAGATAAGTTCTTCGGCAGCCTTCATATCCGAACTGGATTCCTCCCTGGATACACATGAAGACGCTTCCAAGAGGTGCTTTTTCAATCCGACTCACTCTGTCGTCGCAACAAGAGCAGCGGTCCCCTTGTTTCACGGCGCAGGCATGGCAGAATACATGTTTGCAAGGGATGAGGCGTCCATACAGACGAATCGGGAGTTTACATCCGATACACATGTGGATATTGGGGCTTGCTACTTTCTCCCCCATGGGGACGTACAGGTGCTCCCAAGAAAGCTCTAGCATTGGCTGAGGGGGACCCTTCGAGATTGTGGAGAAGGTGGGAGGGACGAGTTGGGAAATGTCGTCGTCAATATTGAACTCAACGCTGCTGTCTTTGGTTTGTTCCGTTGTAGATTCTTCGAGTGTGTCATCCTTCCCACTGCTTTCCTCTGGTTATAAAACAAAATTACACATTTTATATTATAGTTTTAAACATTTTTAATTTATATATGATACCACATCTAAAAAAAGTGCTTCTCACCTTCTTCAACTTCAACAGTATCTGCATGACTTTCTCCAACGTCACTGCTTTCCATTTGCTCCTGCTCTTCGTCACTATCAATAACCTGAAAAGATAAATTTACAGATTTTACTAGTTTGGTTCATTTCATGCATACTTTTCGAATAAAAGCTGGCGTTAAAATACCATTTTCTTTGTACGTCCTCTACCACGTCCACGTCCTCCTCTGGAACCTCTTCCCCTCCCACGGCCTTTTGCACGAGCTGTAATAACACAAAAGAAATTACAATTATTTCACATTTACGCCAACTACTGACTTGATTATAATTCCAAATTCCAGGTACAAATTCCAATAAAAATGCAAATTCCATATACGCTTCATACTTATACTAAATATTCTAAATAGAGCAACCCTATTAATTTTACTGCAAATTTCGACTTACCCATTGTTAAAATTAAATGTTTATCCGGCTCCCCAAAGTTTTCTCCGCGTTCCACTCGCAAAACTGTCACTCACTGTTGACTATGCTGATTCCAGGAATGCCAATTTTCCACGAATTCTCTCTACGGAATTACTGGAAACTTATTATTTCTCGAAAGCCTACAATCAACAAAATTATGATTATGATCGATCGTTTGTAAACCGCAAACGAAAGACGTGTTTCTACAAATTTTCTTGATGCAAGTGTTGAGGCACACGTACACAACTACATGCATTAAATTGTTGTTTTCAGCAGGAGCTCTCCTTCACATTTTTATGGACAAGTTGCAAGTGTTGAATTTTAGAGGGTATATTCTTATTCACATCTTGTGTCTTGTCCATATTGCCCACAACCACACAACTTGTGTGCCGAGATCGATGAAAATCGTATGCATAAAACCCTTTTTTGTTAGTATATACGTACATGGATATTAAACCGAGAGGAGATGAGGAGGAGTCATGTACGTGTATGTATCTACTCATGTCTCCTCTCCTGAAAAAGCATCTTGTACACATGTACGGTTCAGTGCTTTTATGCACATCCTTACAAATTCTTATGCATACTCTTTGCTTGCACAAGGCATATCCTTTGTATATTATCCATACTCAACTCACTCAAAAGTGTGAAGTGAAGTATTATTATTTTAGGGGTTTCGGCTCCGCTCTCCTCTCCATTTCTCATCGATTCTATCTATCTGAGCTGACTGAGTTCACACTTGGAAATTTGGAATGCAATTCAATTCACACACAAGCAAAAACATGAAATCCATGAAAAGATATCCATAATATGCTCTATGCATATCCCCATCAGTATGAATGAATGTGCTGCATCTGCAGAAGAGTTTAAATTTTATATCATCATACGCATACCAGACCAGACCACCAACACCAACCAAAAAAAAGAGATGACATGACATGACATGAACATGAGATGAGATAGATGAGAGAGAGCTTCAACATTTTTTAAACATTTTCTACAGGAACATAACCAAACATGTCCATTTCCATACATCTCCCACACAAACCCAACTCCAACTCCTGACAGAGCAGAGAGATATAATATTCTAGACATGCTACGCACGCACATTTTACTAACTGGGAACATGATATTTATACAATTGAACGGGATCCAAAATCCATATAATGCATTTTCTTCATATCCAATTATATTTTACGGAGAATCTTTATTTGCTCAAATAGGATGATCTGATCTGATCATCATATTAATGATGATGTATCTATACTTTCATAGTACATGTGTACAAAAAACGCATCTAATCCACACATTTTAAAACATGAAGACAAAATGTGCATTGCACTGAGCTGAACTGAAGCGTTGATTCTTTCATGAAGAAGATGATAATATGACGATGATGATGTTCTCTGTCTGTTGAAATGTACAGTTGTGCAAGTTACACTTTTACCTTATATGTACTCCTTTTATGTATGTTTGTAGTAGAGAGAAGATGATAAAAATGCCCTTTGTGCCTTTGTGTGTATGTGCATACAGTGCATATACCCATATTGTCCATATAACACTTTAAAAAAAAGCTCTCGTGTGTCGGAGTGAAAGGAACCACCTTTCTTATATACAACAGCCAAGAGCTCTCGTTTTTTATGGATTTTCCTCTGTATAATTGTGACATGGACATTTTTGTGTGTGTAAAAAAAGAGGTGTAGTAGTAAAAAAGTATATTAACCTTATGCATTATTATTGTAAGAAAGACCCGTATATACTCTCTCGTGCCGTATCGTATCCAATCACGAATATGAAATACTCTCTTTTTTAAAGAGAACCCTTTTTTAATAACTAAAAACCTTAGAGCTACTAAGCTGCAACTTGTTTAAGAAGAAATTTTTTTTATATTGAAAAAGGGTTGAAGAGGATTTTGAAGAGGAGGTGTTTTTATATGTATCCCGTCACCTTGTGTTAAACATGCGAAACGTAAATTAGAGCAAAGTTTTTGATGTTGAGTGGTTTGGTCATATCATCATCCTTAATTTATGTCCACGCTTAAAAGATTATGATAAGAATTTAATCCTGATCTTTAAGTGTACTTGCGACATTGGAACGAGGTCTTATACTACCGTCATCAATTCGTTAAAAAAATTAACGTTCACGTGAAGAAATTTGTGTCTTTAATCTTAATGCACTTTTTAATGGATGGTAGCTGACGTGAGTGTAGCATGTAGGCAGCTTCACAATTTTTTACAGCCAAGGACAAGTTTTCCTTATTCCTCCTTCTTGCAATGCAATACTTGATTTAATTGTGAATTGGGGTCTGATTGAAGTTAAGTTTGAGTTGAATGCAAGTTAAAAGTGAAGAGTTGGGAGGAGAGAGTGCACTTTTGCAGGGTTTGCATATATGAAAAGTGTGATATATTGGTTTTGATTGGGATTGGGAGCAAGTTTGTTGAAGTTAACTTGTTTGAGAGTTGGTCTGGTCGGAGAGAAATAAAAGGAGTTAAAAAGAAAATTGTGCATAAGTTGCAACTTATTGTAAATTGTGAAATTGCAAAGTTTGAATGTAATTTATAGTTGGGGAAGGAGAGGAGAGGAAAAAGTGTTGAAAGTTTGAAAGTATTTAATATTTTGAGGAAAATTAGTCAGGCCGGCTGATATTGTGTTTAATTTTTAACAATTATTCCTGACTTGCAACTTGGTACTCTGTACTGACTGTCATCTGTTGTCTGTTTCAAAAGTGAAAGAATAACTAGTGTGATTGTTATATTGTTCTGGGTTTTATTGTCATTGTCAAATTGTCTAATTTTCATACGCGTACATCGATAACCGTTTGTTTTCCAACGAAAATCGACAAGAGCAATTTCAAATTTTCAAACCAGCCTGAAACGTACACATATCTCTACTCGTGACTCGACATTTGACCTTTGACATGGTCGTCTCCTCGTCGGTTAGTATGCCTTATAACAGGTGAGTATCGCATTTTATCAAGAAGATTTCGAGCATTTTTTAGTTGTAGCCAAATTACAGTTTTATGAATTATTAGTATGCCAAGAAGCTTTAGGAAGGAAGTGGCTACTAAATTATAAATTCTGATTTAATGGCATATTGGACATGGACATGCGTTTTGAGCTGTCTGGAATTTCTGTTTATTTCCAACTTCTTCCAAGTTAACTTCCTCGTTCATCGTTGCGTCGTAATATAATTGCGGTTAGGCTGTTTCCACTTTTTGTCCTTTTTTAGGGTTTGCGTCATAACACTAATAACGTAGTATTGACTAATTTGTGGTACATTACGTCTCACGTCTTTATTTTTAATTTTAATGGATTGGCAATCGGTCATTGTTCCTTTCCTCAGTGTTTAAGGAAAAATGTAATATACATAAATCATTAGAACATAAAAACATCATTCTCCAGACCAGGAAGGTTGAAGGTGTCGTTCGCCCATTGCTTAATGAGTTTTGGTTTTTGTTTCTTCCTCATGTATTTCCCCAGGTGCAATGAATAAACCCCGTCCCTCAGCTCTTCCACTAAACAAGGCAATCCGTGTTTCACCTCCGACTGCGCCAGGTTTCCTCTCATTTCACTCGTTCCGAGTTAAAAAGGGGCAAAGCAGAGGAGATTCTTCGGAACCTCTTCCCAGACGACGAACCTCTTCCGGTGATCGTGACTCGAAACCTTCTCCTGCAACTTCTGAACATTGGTCTTCTGCTCTTGTGTCTCCTCTCGCCTCACAAAAATCTTTTCTCTCTTCAAATTACGCCGAGAATGGAGGAAGAGCTCCAGCACCCACTTTCCGAACATTTTGCGCGGAGTCTGCACCAAGTAGTCCGTGTGTTGGCCAGGAATATCGATATGTAAAAGGTATCAAAATTACATAATCTGGAATCATATCTCGTTAAGTGCAAACTCAAATTTTACATATTCAATTTTTCTATCATTTTGTGACTTTAGAATCTGGATATCTTGGAACTTATCAGCATTTTGATCAAGGAAACTTTGCACAAACTTTCCATAGTGTACCTTACCATTTGGAGAACGGGTCTGGAGCGAATAGCGTGGAGGCGTTGTCTGAAATGCATAAGGTATTTTAATATTCACATGTCTTGTCATTTGGCACTAACAAATTCTAAAGTGAAGGAAAAATACATGTATTCAAAATATTTTTTAATTATAGGCTTACTACGACAAGAATGGCACAAATCATTCAATAAATGACTCCAGTGAATTACATGGAAAGCCACCCTCAGGAGCCGGTTTAATTCGTCACCACCCGCTCCGCAGTAATTCCGAACCCCACAACAACCATGCTTACTACGGTGGAGCGACTGACCTAAGTGCAAATCATGTTTTGCCCTCAACCGTTTACGGATCGAATCATATCGCTCTTCTTGATGATCAGGGAATTGACATGAGTCAAAGCCCTGGACATGAAAGCCCAAGCTCCACAGTTTCCTCCAACACAATCTCCGTAAGTGGAGGATCCGGGGTTAGCTCCTCTGTCGGCAGTGGGAGCACGGGATGCAGGCACTCCGCTGCAAGCTTCGACTCTGGCCGTGCCTCCTCTTCCCTTTACCAACAAGGTGTTCGATATTCCGGCCTGTCGTCGGAATCGTCTTCGACAGGCAGTTGCCGTCACTCCTACCACAGTTCCTCCTCCAGCCTAGGCTCCATTCCCCCGGAAGAGATATGCAACTTTGATGTATCCTCAATGATCGCCCAAGGACTACCCGACTCCGAAATTTTGAACGCTTGGTTGACCGGCGTTCATTTTGAGTGCTACTACCAGAACTTCATTCAAGCTGGATATGACATGCAAACGATTGTGAAGATGACGCCGGAGGACTTGAATGCAATCGGTATTACGAAGCCGAATCATCGGAAGCGACTGAAATCAGAAATATCACAGCTTATCATTCCAGATGGCCTTCCAGATTATATTCCTGTAAGTCTTTTATCTTCACTGATTCACTTGTCACTCTTGTCTCTATTCTGGATATATGTTTCTTAAATAAAATGATTTCATTTTGTACGTTGAAAATGTTGAAATAGAGCACCATTGACGAATGGTTACGAACGCTTCGCATGGAAGAATACGCTGAAAAACTGAAAGCTCAAGGGTACACAAATGTTCGTCAGGTGACGAATATCACTTGGGAGGACCTCGAGGACATCGGCATTTTGAAACTTGGCCACCAAAAGAAGTTCCTTTTGGCTATCAAACGCGTTGAAGACATTTTGTCGGGGAAGCGCTTGCACATGAGCGGACAGCAGAATGCATATCATCCCGCTATGGTATTCATAAGTTCAAATTCGAATTTTATTTGTGAAGATAAATCATTAAGCAATAATAATATATCTTTAGGACTGTTATGCGATTCCTCATCGACTCCCTCAAACCTCGTCCGCATCACAGATGCCTTATTCTCACATCTCCGGAAACCAAGGCCAGAATCAGGGTCCGGGTCCTCACCGAGGCTACATCAACTCGTTTCAGAAAGGTTTCTCCACAACACAGCCTCCATCAGCTATGCCTCCTCCTGCATACACTTGGCGTCAGCACTCCCTCCCTGTGGGGAAGGAGGAGCATTACGCCGCCTACGGACACGGGGAAAGCTTATACGCATCCACTTCAACGAATGACAAGCCTCACCTTCAACTACTCACTCATCAGCCTCAAATCCACCCAGAGAAACCGCCAACAAACGGTATTTCTGGAGGAGGAGGAGGAAGTCAACCAGAATACCATCCGGAAGTGATCGCCATCCACGTAAAAAGTGATCGAAGGCCGAGTGCTATTGCAGAGCATGTGGGTGAGCCCATTTACGGCACATCATCATTCCAGGCTCCTAGTCAAACTGCGACAGTAAAGAGGAGCTGCTCGAGCAAGTGGCTGGAAGATGGGGAAACGACGCCAACGAACGAGGCGGAGTCTCGAGTTAACTCGTACTCTGAAATGATGACTCAGTCAGCGGCATCCTCTGTGCTTGGGAACTCGACGTTACCACGTTTAATGAAAAACAAATCTCTTGGAAAGACTGCCATTAATAATATGATAGGAGGTCAGGATCAAGTGAAAGATCCTAGTGGGTCTTTGGATGTAACTTATCAGCAACATGATCAGTCCTCCTCCTCGCCTTCACCATCGCAAGTCGCTCACTGGCAGCAGCAGCAGTCGATGGACGGGTATAAAAGTCTGCCGAAGAATATGGGTCGCTTTCAACAAAGTACTTTTGGAAGAGGAGGGACGAGACAGCCACCTCCTCCTCCAAGGAGGAGCACTTCAACCACTCAGGATAGTAATTCCGTTAGTAGGCAAGATTCTTTCAGTACCTTTCATCCGGGAGGGGGAGGTGGAACAGCGAAACCTCCGCCGCAGTCTTGGTCCACTCCTGAGGAGAATGATTTACCTGCACCTCCGCCGCCAGAGGATCTTGCCTTACTGAGTCAGAGTGGGTCAACGTCAGAGACTAAGCCTGTTCCTGCTTCTAATAGTAATTCTAATCCTACATCGAGTTCAACTAGTCTAACTGCTTCAGCTAACCCTGCCTCCTCAACGACCAACGTTTCTGATTACCATCGTCATCCTCAACATGTTTACAATTACGCAAACGCAAACCCGAGTACAAATTCTGCTGCGTATAATAGAAGTAGTATGCAACCTCCATCCAACAATGCTACCGCGAGTTCCAGACTATTGAGGGATCCTTCACCTGGAGCGAGTGACTCGGATCTGAGCACGGCGACGTTTGCTACTGTGGGAGTTCGGAGAAATGGCTCTGATGCTAGTTTCAAGGTGAGTTAGGGTTTAAAAAATATGCCGTTGTTCGCAGTTCCTTTTTCTAATCACAACTTTGATAACTCGTTCACAGTCAAGTTCAAGTACTGAATCAGAGTCGATCCCGTTTGCAAACGATAATGCGGGAACGATTAAACAGCAGAAGAATGGTAGCCGTGTGCCTGCGCCAGGAACCTTGGACAGTTTATATGCTCCTGTTGGACCGCCAGGTTGACTATTATATCATAAGCCGAAATGTCACATTTCACTAGTTTTAATTAAAATGTTTCCCAGTTAAAATTCTAATACTTTTTTACGTCGTTCAATTTTCAGGTGAGAACTTAGAAGCCGGAGATGTACTCAGTGATATTGGCAACATGTTGGCAGATCTCACAGATGAACTAGATGCCATACTTCAGCAGGAAATGGACTCTCTCAACAAGCGCTAAAATAAGATGAAAAATTTTCCCCTTTGGGTTGCAAAAACCCACACTACCCACAGTTTATCTATTAACGGATGAGTACATTAACTCGGAGCTCGGAGTGTTTTGTTGTCATTAATACCAGATACAATTAGGATTTGCATTTACAGCATATGTGTAACATAGAAGAATATTTACAGTTTTTGAATAACGAGTAACAATAATTGGCATCTTGATAACATCACAGTTTTATCCCTATTTGTAATTTTCAAATTGAAGAACAAAAAAATCGTACAAGATTGTAGTAATTAATATTGAATATATATAAAAAATTATCAAAAAGGTATACAACATTGTACAACATTTGTTATCAATCTCTACCCAACAAAATACGGTAGGGGTTTGGTAAGGTATCGTAGTTTACGGAAGAAGAAACGTTGTTTTAGATTTAAAAAAATAATCGATTTACACCTCATCACAAACACTTTACACACACATGCCAGCTTGGAAAGCTCTAGTTTAATTGTTAAGTTAACTTAGTTAACTCTAAAAAAACCTTGTTTACTCAAAGAAAACAAGAGAATATTACCAAGAGGAAAGCCTCAGTAATTTAACTGGTAGAATGTAAATCGTAACTCATTTAACACGCGTGGTGGTTGACTAGTTCGTTGTGAAAATAACAAAATAATAATTTAACTCCACATAATCATATTTGTTTCAGAGAAATTGCAAAAAATGTAGTAAGAAAGATAACCGAAGACTAAAAAATTGTTGGAGAAAAATAGTTGTTAAAATTGCAAAAACGAAGAGATGTGAAGAGCTGTGGTAAACTTGTTTAAGACTTATTGTTTTGCCTGCACCGGATGAAACACACATTCAAAAACATTCATACATCAATTTGTAGTTGATAACAAAAAAGTTTAATTTTTTACACAAACAAAATCTTATTATTAACAAAAAAGAAGAAAAAAAAGTTTTTTGGAAAAGGTGAAATTGCGACCGGTTTTTAACAAAAAAAATATAATATTATTATCTATAAGTATCATCCCATTTAAAAATATTAACCAGTTTAAGACTTGTTTTGTTGTGAGTAACATTTAAATATATAGAAAAAATATCTCATCACTCTTTACTTAAAACTTTGTGTATCACATTATAAATGATAACACACGCAAAACGAAAACTAATATCACGCAAAAACCTGTACTATTTATGTTTAATTTATTTACATTCGATTCTCATAGACTGTGTGTACAACATATAACTATTTACTAGTGAGTGACCTGTTTCTTTAATCTCTGAGAAGAAAACGGAAAAAAATAAAGCTCTCAACGCTGCATAACAAAACAAATCACGATGTCTTTTGATTTCCGGGTAAATGGAACCCTTCTGGCATTATTGAATTGTTTGCGAGTTGAACAAGGGATGGGTCAAACGGCTGTCCTTTGAATGGAGATCCTTCTGCGTCCCAGGCTTTTTTCATGATGTCTTGCAATTTCTGTGTAAAGTTATGATAAATTTGATCATGTTTGGCAAAATTGCGAATACATATACTTTGAGATTCACTCACTGATTCCTCTGCTGTTGGAAGCCCTTTCAACTTTTGCTCCTGATTCCAAACAAGTTCTTGAATTTTAGCCTGCTCTTCGTCATCTAGTTCATCCATTGGACGGACAGCATCAATTTTATTGCGTTCCAAAGGTTCTTCTCCCTCGAATAGGTGGTCCCACCATCTTTAATTAAGAAATTAAATACATAAATAAAGTATATAATTATTAAAAAACCGAAGATGTTGTTCTCCAGAAACAGTTACCTCTCCTTTGCTTTCTGCAAACTGAAAAGTATTGACTCTCCAGGATGCAAGCTCCAGAAAGATTCATCCTTAACAATTGGATGCGGCAATGTCCAGTCAACAAGAATCGGGTTATCTTTTGAGCCTGGAAGTGTAACCTTGATTCGACTTGATTGCATGTCGATCTTCACATCATGCTTCGTTCGCACCCTTTCTCTAACTGCCACTTGGACTTCTAAGTCCTTTATGGATTGAGACCATGAGTAGTTGTCGGTTTTTCGTCCGTTGTAGCTATCGCTAAGAATTGATTGTGCTTGTGGCTTGCTTTCTTTCTTGGGTTTCAAAGAAGGGCTCGATTTTAAGGACTCTTCAATATCAGCAGGGTGTGAATTCGTCGAGGAGGATGGACTTTCCACTTCCTCCACGTTACCAACAGGTAGCTGTGCGCCCTTCATGTGCTCCTCCCATTTCTTATATTTGGCTATAACCAACTTGGCCGCTATTCCTGGAGGAAATCCTATGTTGCCTCCTTGTGGAGGGCTTACCACGAAGAAGTCCGTTCTGTTCGAATTTAGACACAAAATTAACTAACTTAGATACTAGCAACAAATATACAAATATAATTATACAAAAAGATAAGGTCTGACTTCTAAAAACTCACCGACGAGCAAGAAATCCAAAGAACTCGTCCAGAAACACGTCAACGTTTCCCGAATTCTTCAGAACCGTTGCAAATGCCCGGTCATTTTCCGAACCCATTATGCCACAGAGAGTTGTTGACACGAATTAAATACCCCACGCCCCACAGTAGTAATTGTTTAATTAAAAAGTAACACTAATGTATTTTAGCGAATATTTAACAATTCAAAGCTTCTCGACTTCTTTCGCTTCCAACTGAACTTCCGCTGTTCCGCTGTTCCAACGTTATTTTCAAATTGTCAAACGCAAACGTAATAGCAAAATTAAACACAATTAAAAGAAACTTAAATATTTTGAGAATATTTACATGTAAAATCGGGAGTTGGAGTTGATGTTTGTTTGTAAACACGGAACGTGTGATCAACATCAACATCGACATCATGCACCTTGGTTTTGCATACCCACAGCATATGCCAACCACTTTTGGGGGCATTGTGAGACAGCGGGAATGTGTTATCATATGGCTAAATGCACTATGTGCCAAATAGAGATCCTCTTTTGTTTTGGGTGCATCGCAGCTGTAAAAGCGTTTGAACATGTTTTAATTCACAAATTTCCTCCAACTTAATTTTAATTGCGATTACATTTTAAACTTGAATTAAGTTGGATAAGGTTAAAAGGAAAAATGGATACGGAAGTAAATGAAGTAGTGGATTTAGTCCATTCATTAGTACTTCAAAGCAGGTAAGCAAATTTTACGGAACATATTTTGTATTTAACAAATTAAAAATAAAATTTGTTCATTCATTCCTAAATATTAAATTAAATTTCATTAAAATTATGATTTTAACAGGTCCGCAGCTCTTGAAGAAGCATCAATTCTCCCTGCGGCAACCCCGATAAAAATAAATTTCAGATCAACGCCTTCCTCTCCAGCATTGTCTGTCAGCCGCAGTGAAACGTTTCCAGTGAGGAAAAAGGTTCAGATTAAATCGGCCCCTCTGAAGCCACCCGATTTAGGAAACTCGTCACTATTTCCTTCCGTGGAGGAGTCCCTTGTAACCTCCCCCAGCAAACGTATTCCTCTAAAATACAATGTGAATGCGAACGTGAACGTAGCGTCGTCGTCGTGTTCCTCCTCCTCCGCAAATGAAATCGGTAACGGTGCAGGTGCTAAGTCTGCCTTCAGTTCGGGATCTGGAGATGTGTTCTCCCTAAACCCCGCTCGGGACAAGAAGCTTAAAACTTTGGAGGCGAAATTGACAGAACCCCGACAAAATCAAATTTTCCAGCAGCAAGTTGAAGTTGAATCCCCTGCAAATTCCAGAAGAGCTTCCTTAAACGAGCTAACAACATCTTCATCAACGCCATCTCGAAAAACGCCAAGATCCGCAAAACTCTACTCCGAACTCAGTTCCGAACGTCGTCAAAAACTTGACGAGCTTGCAGAAAAATATTCCAAGTCATTAGACAAGAATCAGTGTAGGAACGTCTTGGACGAGATGGAGTTCCTCTTCCAACTTTTTAATAGTTCGAGCCCAAACGTAGTTAAAAAGGATAGCAGCAGCAGCATTCCACTCTTATCTTCCGCTGCGGAACAAGCTTATTTCGTGATTAAAGTTGTGATTAATCAAATGGACAAATTGTTGATATCAATGCCAACTTTTACTCTTCAATTAATCGTTGATAATTATCCTCACAAAATCCCGAAGCCAGTGAGGAAGCATTTAGACGACTGGATACTTCTTCAGAGAGATAAGCCTTTGAAATCTGTGACGGATGAGGCTCCAATTCCAGTAGATTTAGCGAAAACGGTTACATTTCAAAGTGAAAAGGATGGTAGATCAAATTTCCTCCAGCAGACGGACTTTCATGCATTTTGCAAGCAACGAGACCTCTTTTACGCGATTCGTGAAACGTGGTCAAATTCTAATAACAATTCCTCTTCGATAATCACAGATAGGAGTAAAGCCCGCATGAGCTTTCCTCCAGTTAACGCAAACTCCAATCCGAGATTCGCAGATTCACTTCCCTTCAAAGTTCAGTCTCTATTCCAGATGAATCAGAGTCCTACAAATTTGTTCCACATGGCATCCCTCTTCGTGTCTCATTATCTTCTGGAAGCGAGAGCGCAAGAAGTTGGTGGCTTACCGAAGGATGATAACATGAAGGAATTTTTCCAATCGAATCCTGCCAAATTGCTTCAACTCAACAGTCGCTTTTCTACTTCTGCCAATGAGACTTTGGAAAGTGAGCAGAGCACTAATTTGGCATTCCAAAAACAATTTTTGCTGGCAAGTTCGCCCAAGTTTGTGCAGCATGTCGTGGACAGGCTTGTGATGGAAATTAGTCAGGTAGTTTCTTTTAAATTCGAACAGTAAAAAATTTATAGTTTTTATCAATTATCAACAAATAAATTTGTTTTTAGACTGAGCAAAACTTGGAATCAGTCGAACTAGGACAGTCTCTTCAAATTTGTCGCATTGTGAAGGACACCGTTCACTTAGCCAAACTCCTTGGCTTCTCCCAATCCCTTCCATACCTTACTGAAGATTCCAAAGGAACTATTCCCATAAATAGTATCGAGCGAGAATCAATTCTTCAGGAGCAAGTTCACATCCGTAGCTACCAGTCTCCACCGTTAGATTTGAAACACTTCCTGGAGAAAGCGTGGAGGTGTGGGAGACTCATAGGAACTTGTCCCTGGATTTTAGAGTATCTGCTACAGTGCGATTCAGTCACATTGCAGCTCCCTTCTTATCAAGCAGTGTTGGCCAGTTTGCTGTCAATTTATAAAACTGTTCTCGTGTGGAAATCATCAGAGTCAACCTCGTCACTGTCGTCACCCCTTTCTAATACCGGTAGCAGCAGAAACTTTCTCCGTTTCTACTTTGGACTGTTGTTTTCGTCCAAAAACTTTCCAGATTCGGCGTTTTCCCTACAAATACAAGATGTTCATTTGGGGTCGTCTTCAGAACAGGATGAGGCTGATGAATCAGTGGACTCCCTGGAGGATGTGGCCAATTCCCTGACAGAATATTTTTTCCAAGATACTTTTAATAGATTTAAGAGAATTTTGAGTTGGGGCAAACTGCAAGTTTCCCATCCGGCTTTAACTGGTAAAAATCTTAACCTACGGCTTAAATTGTGCCATTATTATTTCATGAACTATTACAAATTACAAATGTGTATTTCGTCAATTTTCAGGAGAATTTAGACACATTCGCCCCATTCCCGCTTCAGAAAAAGTCACATCCACGTCAAATAGCAAATCGTCGACCCTAATCTCGAAAGAGAAGCTTCTCCAGTCCCAACTTGAAGCTACATTTTTCGAACTCTACTCGCCTTCGATGAAGCGCAGTGTTGACTTTATTGCCGAACGAATGGCATCCAATTTTGTGCAGTTGGCAAAATGCCAATTCTTTCCAAATCTGAGAATTCTCCTCGCTTCTCAGGGAATTTTTGGTGTCCGTGCCGCAGAAAAGTGTAGAACTCGACTTGGCGAAGAAATGGCCAAGTATTTGTCAGAAAAATGCTCACTCACTGTGAAACTATTTCTGGAGCAAAGTGTAACCTCCGGAGTGCTCGGCTTGTGTCAAAGGATCGCAATTAGAAAAGCAAAAGAGTCAGGACACGAGTGGATTAGGAATTATATCGGCGCTGCAATGTTTCCAGAGATTCCAGACGGTGGAACGGGGGTTCCAGGAGCGTCGTCGTCTTCTACTTCAACCGTCAAGATTCCTCCTGAAGATCCTCCCTTCGAAGTATTAATCCTAATGCACAGAACTTTGCGAAAGCTTCATTCCCGTCAATCTGTAGATCCTCAGTTGATCGACAAAGTTTTATCTTGCCAAACTCTGTCCAAGTGTCCGTGGGCATTTGTTCCTTTGCTGGATTGGGGTTTAGGCATAATCGCTTATCAGCCCCAATGCTTAAATGTGCTCCGAATGGGAAAGCTTGTTTCCCTGTGGAAAGGTTTGTGGATGAGTGGCTCCAGCGGGAAAATTATCAATGCAAGGAATCTTGTCATTCTGAATCACGCCCCGAATCCAAGGGATAGTTGGATCAAGTTGGGAAGCATCACCCAACTCCTGATTAGCGAAGGGTTAGTCAAAGCAGATAATTTGGAGGAAGTTTGCATGTCCCTCTTGAGGGAAGAGTGGCCTGAGGAGACCCACAAGAGGATATCGGAATACCTCACAATTGTCCTCGAGGCGTTTCACGGAAGGCAAGAGTGGCATAGCGAAAGTGCGCAGGTGCTCGATTGGGTGGCTTGGCTCTGCTCAGGTCAACCGGATCAAGACTGAATGAAAATAAAGTACCTCTCCGTAGAGTTCTTTAGTGACCATATCAAGTTTTACCTCAGAAAAATAGTTTTAGATTTAGAAGTTTTAGAAACTTTATAAAAAATATTTTATATTCGTGATGAATATGAAAGAGATTTTAATTAGTGTTAACTTTGCATGAGTTTATTTTATGCACTACTTGACCGAGTAGCAGAATTTAGCGTAACTTTTTACAAATTATAGATTTGTTTGAAAAAATTCATCTTTATTGCGTCGAGACAACATTCTGATTAAATAGCATATTATGAATGTTATTACTGCTTCCTTCAGAGTTAAATTATTTAAATAATCCCTTATAATAGTTATCATATTGCTTACATGCTTCTTTTTAAGTTAAATTATGCACATATAAGTAACTTGATTTAGACTTTTCTACAAAAAACTATCCTCTAACAGGTTTATATAAACTTAACTCGTTAACTCTTCTTGTAACTGACTTGGATGCATAATATTACTTATGGAAAAGATGAAGGCTACGAATGGATTCGAAGTTCTCATTTTGATTTGAGACTAATAGCAAACTCACCATTCATCTTCTGATTTTTAAACTAGTTTTGTCACTTAATTTGACTGTCATATATATATATTATGGATCAGTGTTTCATTGCAAAAAATTTCATATAAATGTCCGCAGTCCGCAGCGAATATATTATTAAATTATTTACCTATTTATTTTAATGGATTAAAATGGAAAAATGGAAATGGGAGTTGGCATCATGGCATATATGTTTGGGTTGATATTAATCCAGTCCTTTTTGATTCATATTTGAAACGGGTTTCATGGAAAAAAAGTCTTTCCTTTTTCATCATTTCCCCTCAGAGTTGGAGGAGCACATTGTTTTCTCTCACAAAATCACGCACTTTCCACACTGATTACAACTACAATTCGATAACGTTTGTCTAAGGGAGGGTGATTGTTAGCAACTCGATGTGTTATTCGCCCACATCTTATTACCGAGTTGCATTTGCGTTGGTGGCTGGGGAGCAGGTTGTCGTTTCGTTGAGTGAGCTGTGGGTGTGGTCAAAGAAAGAAAAATGTGTTAGAAAATAAATTCTTCTTCAAGAAGTAAATTCGAATTGTAGAATTACTTACACATACTATTTTTGCTAGGATATGTCTTCATCATCCCCATAAACGTTCCAGGTGCTGGAAGTGCCTCTAGAGTGGGGAACAAGTGACCGAACCTGGATTCTAAGTCTACTCCTGCAAAAAATATTTTGAAGACACTTTTTAAATGCGTTCTCTGAATCTGAAAGTTGTTAATACATCCTTTTATTTAGAATGTAAGTCGTACCGGTGTAAACGGAAGGTGAGGACGATCCTGAGCCTGAACTAGCGGAAGTGATTGAAGTCGCAGAGTTAACACTCCTCATTGAAGAATTCCTCGTAGGGGGAGGGGGTGGCGCGATTCCCACCGGCACAGGGGGTAACGGGCCAAGCGACCCCGATCCATTTATTAATCTAAGTTGAGGCGGGGTTGGCGCCGGGCTTATTCTATGACGGGGCGGGGGTGGTGCAGAGGAAGGTGGTGGAGGAGGAGGTACCGCTGGTGGCGCCTTGTTTGGTGGAGGAGGAGGTCTTGCCGATGGTGGTCTTAAAGGAGACATTCTTACACGGTTTACGCCATTCTAAATTCAAAATAAAATGGTTTAGTATTTTTCTTTCATGAGATTATCCAAGGAAAAATTCCTATTGCTTCACATCACTTACTGCAATTATTCTCGGTGGAGGAGGTGGTTGTCCAGTCGCATTCATTGCTGCGAACTCCCTCCCCGCCGACCTCCCCATCGTCCTATATTCAATACTGGCTGCATTCGGCGACTGTGCAGAAGCCGTCCTTGGCATTCTCATACTTTGCGCTCTGTTCACACTCACCGCCGACGGCGGTGTCACCGGCACTTGTTCCGACCCTCCTGAATCCACTTGATCCGAAGGCATAGGCGGCGCTGGAGGAATATAAAGACTAGGCAACTTCGGAGGTGGGTTCGGCTTCGAGCTTTTCATTCCTCCACTTCCTCCTCCATTAATTCCTGGTGGTTTGGGAGCCAGCGAAGGCTTCCCATAGTTAATCGGCTTTCTGTCAGACGACGGCTCTGAAGGCTTCAAATTTGACGGGGGAGGCGGTGGTGGGGGTGGCTTGTTGTTCGCGAATGACATGTTGTGAGGTGTAACTGGACTGTTCGTCACACTGTTGCTACTATTGCTGTGATAAGAGTTAATACTATGTGTGTCTCCTCCACTGCTGTTGTGAACAGAAGGGGATGAATGGGAGGAGTTATGGGAAGTTGGAGGGGAACGCTCTTGTCTTGTTACTGCTCCAAATCCTCTCCCTCTCGCTCCTGAACTTCCCACAGGTTTCAGTTTAGGTATTCCTCCAGCAAATAGATCACCTAGGCCCAAAGGTCCTGGTCCTGGTCCACCGGGAGGACGACCACCACCGAAACCACCTCCACCACTATTGCTACTATTGCTTCCAACGGAATTCCCACTGTTGATTGCCGGCCTTCCATTGTTTTTGCTTGCTGAAATTAGCAAATTTTCCCCAAAAAAATCAAGTTAGTACCAAAAATTCAATCAAAAATCAAAATCCTCCAGCGAAAAAATAACAAAAAATATAATCTACCTCCGCTTTCGCAGCTAACGTTTGACCTAACCGACTTGCTATCTGTGTCAGAAAACAACCAGTCTGACTCCTCTTCCGTAAAATAACGGAACCTAATTAACTTGACATTGCTATTGCTATTATTACTCATATTTTTGCTCGCTAAAACTTTTTATCTACTTATTCAACAAAGTTTTCGAGCCTGAGCCTCTCTCAATAGCCAGACTGTTCGGAACCCTAAGCAAATAAAAACAAGGCGTCTTTTTCACATGTGTTTTTCTTGCGTTTAGCAAAGCAAACATTTTTTTCGGATCCAAAATATCAGAAAAAAAACTGAAGCCGTCTCTATTTCTTTTTCTATGCACATGTCTGACTAAATCTACACTCCACACTCAGAACAGATAAAAAACTTTTTTGCAATATAAAATTCATGTCATGCATTTGCGAATTTTGCGTACAACGCTTATTATATGTATCTGTTCTGAATAAAGGAGCCAACTCATCTTGCAAGTTTAAGTGGCCAAAATACGCGTCTGTGCATTTCATCCTTGAAAAACGTATATATATTTTGATAGTGCAAATATTGGAGGATTTCCAACTAAACCAAGAGAATCTTTCCTCCACTCCAAACTCAGAGCTCTATCCTCCATCACACATATATATTTGCATACAGATGATAATGTTCAAGACTCAAGACGCGGCGACACACTCTGCGCCTTCGCCAAATGTCGAGGGTTTCACACGAAGGATATGACGAAAGGCTTTTTTCGTCTTGCAAAAGTGTTTTGATTTCTTTAAAAAGCGCGTGTGTCGCTACTGATCAAATCAAGGAGCATGAAATTGGCGTTTGTGCCACCTCCTATCCCTCTTTTCCAAGTGTTTGTATTGTTGTCACTTTAATTGTTTGTTGACACGTGTGCAAACTGAATTGAATAATATACTAATTGTAATTACAAAGACTCGACTCTTACCTCCTCCACCGACAAGCGGTTGACTTCTGTCATTCGTCACGGCCTTCTTTAGCTTGGCCCCTTGCCGAATTGACTGTAAGAGTTGATTACGATCTTTAGGATCCGAAGCTCCACCTCCTCCGAGTGGTGACGCCCTCGCTTCAAAAGATGGAGGGGGAGGTGCCGGAGGTCCTGGAGGTGGTGGTGGAATAGGCATCGTGAATATCACAGATTAAAGAAAATTTCAAAAATTTCGGCGACGACGAACGACAAGGAAAAATGTATGATTGCACAAACACAAAAAATCAGAGGACTGAAAATATTAACGAAAAACTAGTTCACTTTGAAGAACGGCATCATCGTTCTCCGCAGTTTCTTTCCTCCGTAAATATTCTAAGGAACTAAAACTACTCACATACTGTTAAACGTTATTAAATTAACGCAGTAAGCAGCGAAAACAAAAATGTGGACAATACTAAATAAACACGCGCATGCTTCATTCAGCCCTTCGGGTTTCTCCTCCAATATTCCAATATCCAATCCATCCTGTGGAATCCCTCTGGAGCCTTGCTCTGGAAGATTGCATGTGTAATGCTTTACCCCATCGTTGAGTGTGAATTGTTTTATCTGTGGTATGATAACAAGTTATCTTGTGTCGTGTGAAGATAAATGTGTAGTAGTAGTCGTGTCACACTGTTGACTGTGTTTCAGAGAGCCCCTTCTTGCATTCACATTTTTTGGAGTTCTCTTGCTCTGATTTTAGACTAGTTTTCCCATTCCAGAACTGTGAAAATAAACTCCAGAGAGTGAAAATATTTAATTTTCATGGATGCGATGGAGGAAATCGAGATTTGGACTCGGCTGCAAAAAGATGAAAATAAAAAGAAATGAAGAAAGCGGATTGAATTAGATCTAGGAAGCAAACAAAAGACAAAAATTAATCAGAATATGGGACTAGCGTTATAAGTTCTAAAAATAAACTAAAACTATATGTCTCCAACAATACCAACTTGCATATTTCGTAAGACTTCCTCGTGGAACATGGAAGGAAACTATACTACTTTGACTCGCGATTCAATTTCGTATATGGGCATGAGAACGAATATGCTTTTCTAATTAAATTAACACATACATTGTCTAATACTATTAATTGCTTTTTGTATGTGGAATGTGACCGTATATAGGGCTTTCAGCTTTTGTCTTTATCTCCTCCAAGACTTAAGAAGTGCATATTCCATGCATTACATTTACTTTATGCATGTTGTTATCATATGAAAAATTTTGTCATCCGTAATCATAATCATTATCACGAATCTTGATGACACACTCCAATTCTATGAACTTCTCCGATTCACATCGCATCTCTGTGATTCTTATTCTTAATATTGTGGTATTGACATCGTGTTTGTGCTACTGCCATAAAAATGCTTGAGGAAGTACCCGAAATCCTGTGTGAAAGCAAATGTGCCATGTGCATGTCTCTGTGCACTTTGTGATATATGGTTTTAACACTAAACCCTAAATATGCGTCGTCGTGAGTGTGGAGTTGTGTCGTTGTGTGTGTGGATTGTGGAAGTGTGATCAATGTGATCATGCGAAGTTCTCCGAACTCCAAAATGTGTTTCTCTGGTGGTGGCCAACATTCGAGCCAATTTCTCATAAACTTATTTTTTCTCATGCATATAAATATTAGAGTCACTATATAGAACAGACCACACATCTGTACCACATCACACTCCACTCCATGTGCGAGAAAATGTCAACTTTGTAAACACTTTTTGCTGTCACATGTGTCAACTGTAGGCTTGGTTTTTTCATACAAACTTGGGGCAATAATGTGACATGACAAATTGTAAAAACGGATATGTATAATGGAGTACGCTATTTTTGTGAGAGATAAAATTGGCACCTCCACTGGAGAAGTCTGCTGGAGGCAGAAAGGGATTACGTTGCCCTAATTTATACTTCGTTCTCGTCTTCCAAATTTAATCTAAGTTTTTTATAACAATTCTCATTTCTTGTACTTAAATCGCTTACAACTTTGTAAACTAAATCATCAGAGAATGTAATAAAACAAATAAGCTTATTAAACTTTCTATATAAACTAGCATACCAAGAAAGTCTTGCCGATATCAACTTAATCATTCACAAGCTGAACATTTTCTAAATCAATTATTCTAAGAAACTCAATTAAAAGGTCTGTGCTAAATTACAATTTCAGCCATCTACATTTTCATGGATATGCAAATATTAGCAATTTACTTATAATGGATCAAATGGATGCATACATTGAAATAGTGAAATACTCAAAATATTTCATATTAAACTTACCCTGGTAGTTCCAATATTAAAACACAAGTATATTTAGGAAATTTCCGAAATCACTGCGGCCTGTCTACTATAGCACATACTTATACAGTACACCATAAATCACACACAAGTGTCTTTATAGTGCGTAATGGTTGAATGAGTAATACCCACAAAAAAAGTTTTTGGTGTGTATCTATTATGTTTTCTTATGGGATCAAGACCAAGACGATGTGTTTGTGAACTATATGGCTATATGGTCAAGTGTGTATTTATAAAGTCATATTAATATAATCATACTCTTTTCCTCTCACTCACTCTCTCAACTTTGTCACAAGTGGATTTTTTTTGGTTTGGTTGGGATATCTGGTCAGCCTCAACCGAAGACGAGAGCGAAGACGAAGAAAAATATATGGTCTTGTTACTGTTTTATACAATCTCCAAATTGCGTCACCAGAGAGCCAGACCAAAGAGAAGCAATACGCCAATTTACCACGCACACACTTGTCGCACCAGACCAGCAGATGAGAATCTCTCTCAAACTATCATCGATGTATGTCCACTTTGTCGTCGTCCCAGTCCCATCACATAGCACCCATATGCAAACTATATATTCTTTTAAAGGTTTTACTCATCACCATTTATCAAAGGAAGATGTGTGTGAGCAAGTGAAATGAGCAACCATCTCATATATACGTTGGCACACCCACTGACATATCAAAGTTCACAAAAACTCACTTATACACTTCCAATTCCAACTTCTCTCCTTGAATATTATAAATATATGTTCTGCTCGAATGGAGCTTTTTTTGATGGTGACACTGACTTGTGATGTGTGGTAATCTGGTAAACAGCAAAATGACAAACACACACTGATGATATGTTGAAATTGAAATGTGTTGACATAAATGTGCGCTTTCAGCTTTTCCTCTCTCTCTCTGATGCAGTCCTTGTGTTTAACGCATAATTATCACATTTGGATGCGCACAATTTTTCCCCTTCGCTTTTGGATTTGGGAATGATATATTGCGGTTGTGCTGGAAGGAAGCTGGTTGACAAAGATACAGCTTAGCTTTGCGTTTTGTACTTTCTCGATACAGTTTTTAAGGTTTAACGAAATTCGTCGTCACTGTTGGAATTGGAATGATGGAATGGATGGAGGTTTTCCGCGTGTGCATGAGAAACCAGACCACTTGTCACTTTTTTTGCTTTTGAGGTCGGTATGTATGTTCTGTCCAGGGTTTCAGTTTTTAGTAGCTGGAGGAAATGACAAAAAATGAGTAACATTAGTTAATGGGTATATATGTATATTAAAGTATGTTAACGAAATATGTCCCTAATATATTTGAACGGGTACAAAAAATTAATGACTAATATGTATCCTTCCATGTATGCTAAATTTTTTCATTCTGACTTATGGCACTGATCCATCACCACAACTTATATCCACCAAAATATTACTTATGTCATCAGTCCACTCACCATCACCACTCATCATCATCGTCATGAGCTAAAAGTGTGTGGTGAGAACTACAAAACCCATTCTCAAACAAAATCTCCCTTTCCTACAATCGTACATTCATATGTTCGTTTGGAATATGCGTACTTCCACAATGGAACCATATTATTACTGGAAATAGAGAATGATTTATAGAATTTTCCACTGTGGACTACACGCTGCTGTTTCGTAGCTTGTGTGATAAGATATCTCTCTCCTCTGGACTGGAGTCTGATATTTATGTTTGCACACCTTATCTTTCTCCAATTCCACTTCGAATCGCAGCCAATATAGTCAAGCACTAATTTCCTCTACCGACTCACGTTAATAATATTCCACTCTCTTACTCAGGAAAAAGTAATTACAAACTTGTATATATAGTTTAAGCTTATCTTTTTGGATAACCTTACCTTTTTGTTATATAAACACCCTATATATAAATCTGATCACATATGCCAGTAAATCTCTTCATACCAAATTTTCACTTATTACTTCTTTTTCCCCTTAAAAACTTCCCCGTCACAATTAACTCGTTCATTATAAAAATCTCCACAAGGCGAAGGAAAGTTTAAGAAAAGCATGAACTATAATTTTCTATGTGAGTATACAACATTCCATTTCCCTTACTCTTTTCTTTTTCTCCTTTTGTGTTAATGACAAAATACATACATTTTTTTATTAATTACTCATTTTACTCCTGTAAAACTTGTCTTTTTCCACGTATACCTTGCCATGCTGTACTCGTTTAAACACTTGTCGTCTACACTTTTAAATGAGGATGTATATGAAATGCTACTACACCTCTACAATATACATTATATTACATTCAAGTGGAATGACGACAATATGAATATGATGATGATAACTGACAAGGCACTTCAACCTGGTCTAGTCCCTAGTGTGATGATACCGTATCCTGATCCTGAATGTGATATTGTTAAGCTTCAAATAGCAAAGGAACCTTATACCCACACGTTTACATGCACTTCCCTATCATCTCTCACATTTTCTTTATAATGTTTCAAAAATCTTATTTTCTTACCTGGTTTCGTGTTTCGTTTGCTTTTTACTCTACTACTATGTCGCCTCTATTCATTCACGTTTTGAGCAAAAATATTTTTTTCTCATTTGAAACCGCAAACACCTGAAATATATATATATCCCATCCATCCAATCCCATCCACAAAATGTAAAAGGAGCGACTCAGTCAGAATATATGGGAGAAATGTTGAATGTTGTCAGCCCACACGGTATATACACTTCAATTTGAGAGAAGTTGCGAAAGATTTGTAGTTTTTTTGTGTGATGCTCTCTGCTCCTCACAATTTATATACATAAAAGGTAATAGTAAAAGGTGAGGTAGGATGATGAGGATGATGTGCGATGAACGACCACCTGACTGAAAAACACAGTCTCAGATTCTTATGTGAAAATTGCATATGGGTATGGGATCATCATCATCTCGGTGAAGAAGAGAAGGTGGGACAGAATGCGAGAGAAGAAGAGAAATATTATTGTGTTGGATATATGCGATGGGGAATTGTAATGCAAAAGGAAAAGAATGTGAAAACGAGAATTGCATTCTCAGCACATCACAAATATCGCATACATTGTATTCTATAGCTTGGATAAAAAACAGTAGAATAATATGATGATGGTATTGTGTGGCAAATGTGGATAAGGAAAAAAGGGTTATGTTATTTGCTGTGCCCACATAACATATATACTCTCAGATATTATATCTGAGATATATGTATGCAAAGATGTAAACTGTATTGTGATTTGGATGTGAAGACTTTTCCTATAAGAACATAGTAGTAATATGGAGTATGTATATGAAAGGATTTTATATGTGAAATGGACTCGGACGGAGACGGAACGGGTTAAAAATAGGGAAGGAAGATGAACATATTGGTGTATGCATGAGGATGATTATGAGGAGGATTAGAGCAAGATTCCTTCTTGTGTTAAATGACAAGGAGGAGACTCTGCTGTCACGGAATGTCTTTGTCCTGATTCAAACACGCTACCATGTATCTTCGTATGAACTTTAGTAAAATAATAATTTTCAGATCAGAGTTTTTTATATTTTTACACTTTTTTTTTGCAAATAGTATATTTATTTTAATTTTATCCTTTTCATTACATTTTTACAAAGTTAATATCCGCTTTTTCTCTCTAATGCTTACCTCTCTAGTCACAAATGGTGTGATAATTAGTACAACTTATTTTACCTTGTGTTTTCCAACAATATTTCTGAATAAGCGTAGTGTGAAAACTTATGTATACTTACAACTATTATTTATATTTGGGCGATTATTTTTCTGATTGTGAGAGTATTTTACTAAATTAAAGTATATGTATTCTGTTAGACACTTAAAGGTTTTTATGTCATTTTCTATTTCCATTCTTATGAATATGAATTCCACATGAGCCTCCTTTAAACGGCTTCCTCTTCTTCATCCACAACTAGCAAAATGGAGTCCTCATCTTCGGCTTCCTCCTGGTCCTGATCTTCTTCCTCCTCATCGTCTGCCTCAACGTCTTCCTCAGCTCGAGGTTCATTTGGAAGGATGACGGAGTCATCCAAAAGGCTTCCGTCCGCGTCAGGCTTCACGCCGACTTCATCCTCATCAACTCCAACGTCCACAACAACAATAGTTTCCACTTCCCCCTCCAAATCATCGCCCTCGAAGCTTTCCCTGTGGTGGCGATGACGAGTGTGGTCGTCGTCCTCGTCCTGGTGCTCATCCTTGACTTCTTCTGCGGGGAACTGGGGCGGAAAGAATGCGTCCGCGTCTGGGTTCAGCAATGGTGAAGATTCTTGGAATGGATGAAAATGAAATCATATATCCCATTTGTTAATTTAAAATAAATTCATACAAAGATTCTTACCACAAAAAATGTCACTCGTGTCCTCACTATTGCGAGGTGGAGTTGTGGGCTGAGGTGGTCCAGAAGAGTAATGAGGATGACCATGCCCGTGAGATGAAATGGAAGGGATATGATGTTGATGAGGGTTTTGCTGGATAATGAAAGGTTGTTGAAGTTGCTGGATTGGTGCTGGATAATTGTAGGGAAGGCCAGGCGCTACCATTCCAGAGCCAATGATTTGAGTGTAAACAACTGGCGAGATGACGGCTACAAAAAAATAAATATTCGTTTTTAGTGCTTTTATCTACAGCAGTACTGGACACTGGATAAATTCCAGAGTAACATACCTGATGGGTTAATTCCAAATGGAATATGGCAGAGAGCAATTGTTCCGAACATTGGCTGTGAGTTGGGGTGACAGGTAAAAATCTGAGGAGGAGGAGGGGGAGGTCCATGAAATCCTGAAATAGGCTGAAAAGGGGCGATTCCACTGTGACCTTGAGTACTCGGGGCGAAATGAGTAATTGCTGGAGAGTGCTCCATTTGTGGAACCATCATCATATCTCCTCCTCCTCCTCCGGTACTTGAAATTGGCAACATCACTCCGTAACCTGGAGGTGGTGGATGAAATGGCGGCGGTAGTGGAGGAGGAGGCACGCTGAAGTTACTTTGCTCTGGTGACAAGTGAGTTTGAGGTGGAGGTAGTGGTGGCGGCAATCCCCCTCCTCCTCCTCCACCACGCTGCTGACGGCTTTGTCCAGAAGGGTGGGACTGGGGCTGCTCATAATCCATTTCGGATCGTCCTCCTTTCCCTGGTTGATAGTAGTCTCGGTGGGTGTGGGAGGTTTGGTAATGTTGTGACGATGGTGGGGGCGGCGGAGGCTGATGGTAGTGATGATGACTTCCACCACCACCTCCAGAGTGGCCGTGACCACCTCTTCCATGAGATTGATCCTGAGGCGGAGACAGCTGATGAGAGTGACCATGGTCTCGTGTGTCGTAGTCGCCTCCACCTCCACCGCGATATCCACCGCCTCCCCCAGGCTGAGAAGACGAGCCATTGTGAGGTCCATCCCCACTGCCACCGCGGTGATGATGACTCATTCGAGAAGAGGAATCTCGGTAGCCACCTCCTCCATTGCTGCCAACACGAGGTCCTCCTCCAGAGTAGTAACTTCCGTTCGGATTCTTCCTCCGAGGGCGACGATCCATCGGTGGCAAGGGCGGTGGAGAAGACCCTTGAGCGTTTTGGGGACATCTTGATGAGTCGCCTCCATTGTTCATTGACATAATGAATGAGGGTTACAAAAACAAATTACTGACTGAGATTCACTGTTTACTTTTTTAAAAAAACCGAGAAGATTGACGACAATAATGACGACGACACAGTGTTCTCCTGTCCAAATTAAAAATTTCCAGAAATTGGAGCTCTGGTCGGAATTGAATTGAATCCGGGATCGTGTGCAATTGACTCGGAGTCCGAATCACACGTGCTCTTTCCTCAACAGAGCGAAATAATCGTTTTTCGTTCAGCGACAAGTTTAGTTGTTGACACGTTGACAGTATTTTTTCCAGCAAGTTGCTGGACAGTCATTCAAGTTGTAACTTCGGTAACGCAACTGACTACCTCCTCCTAATTCGGATGATTATGATTTCCACGACACCCCTTCCACTATACAAGCTATTATGCCTCAGTTGCTATTTTATATATGCAATTTTAATTACACTGTCGTTAATAATTAATTAATTAAATTATGTCGACAAATTCGTAATTATCTAACTTAGCACAAGTTTAATTTAATGATTTTCAAATTAAATTCACACATTTAAAAGTTGCTTTGTTTTAAGTTGTTTGTAAAAGTTTATTATTTGTACAGCATAGCTTTCCCCACTTCGTCCGCTTTCTCGGCTCCGACAAGCCATTCGAGAATTGCCATCGACCATTCGAGGGCCGTCCCTGGACCTCGACTTGTGATTAAATTACCTTCAGAACATAACACATTTTAATTACACGTTACTCAATCAACATTTCCCGGATCTAGTGGAATATATGATGTGTTAACTTTTTAGAGAACGTTTTAGCGGAGTTTAACCTTACCATCGACCACGACACGGTCTTCCTTGTACGTATACTTGTTGCCAGCCATCATCCTCTCCTTCGAAGTGGGGTACGAGGTAACCGCCTTCCCCACTCCAATGTCAAATTTGTGAAACGCGTTTGGAGCTGTAATATATTTGGTATTCTATTATTCAAGGATCTTGTCTTGATAATTGCGGTCAATATTACGAAATATAACATAATTAGCAGCATTTCTTTGAAATATGTTCATTCATACAGGCGCAAATTCCTGCGATAAGCCCACCAGCTTTATCTTGTTCGCGGAGAATTCTCCCGATTACTTCAGACTTGAAAAATGTCAATCAGAAATTTTATGTATAAATTACAAGCATTTGAAATAAAAACTTGGTTGTTCCTTTAAACATAAAAGTTCCATTTCATTCTCAGACCTCGACATATTCCTCAGATCCTATTTTTCCTCCAGGCAAAATTATCGCGTCGAAGGGAGCCTGTGCAAGAGCATCGTCGAGAGACTTCTCGGCTCCAATTATTACCTGATTTCTGGACGAGATTGTTCCAGCGGAATTTAGTCCCGCTACCGTTACTTCCACCTTAAATTTATGAGAATTTTTCCTCCTCAAAAGAAAGTAAAATCCTCGTTGGATTTCCAAAAAAATACTTTTGTTTCTTGTTACTTACTCCACCACGGCGCAATGTGTCAATTGGAGCAACCACCTCTAATTCTTCCGAGTTTTCTACAATGATGACCAAAGCTGTCTTTCCCATTTTCTCTTTGAATTCGAACTTGCAGTTAAAGGCCTTAGTATATGGGAACGGGAGTGCCCAAGTTTATACTGGAAAATGGTCTTCAATATCACAAGAGACAATCCTCATCACATTTTCTCTTGTCCAGCAAAAAGCATTGAATATACTGGAGAGCTTTATATTTCCAGGCTGTTCCTCAACGAACTTAGTATAATATGCTGTGTATTTGCTTCCACAAACCACAATTTGCTATTTATATGCTTCAGGAGAGTCACGTACCGCAAAAATATAACTCTCATGTGCAAATAATATATGCTTCATCGTTCTCGTCCAATCGAAACAGTTTCTTTTCACCATATTTTGATCTGGTGATAACACCATTATTATCATATCACCAATTACACCGGACAGGTTATGCATTCACTCAATCAATTCAGTCATCTTCAGTTAATTATGGATATAGACAGCAGCATAAAGATTTATTCTTGAAATATATAATAGATACAGAATCAAATTGAATTCCAATTTTAATTAAAGTAGCCTAACAATTCCTACTTTCTATTCAGTAATCCATAATCAGTCGCAGTCACTAATCAGTAACCAATTATGCACTCATTTATTTGAACAGCATCCCCTTCCCAACTTCGTCAGCTTTCTCTTGACCAACGAGGTATGCTACCACTGCCAATGAAAATTCCAGTGATGTTCCAGGACCGCGACTTGTGATCAAGTTGCCTTCAATTATTGCAACATGTTGATTAGGTTGTCACTTGTCATAATAAGTAATGGTAATAATAATGTAAAATACTACTCACCATCTACAACAACACGGTCCTCTTTATACTGGTACTTGTCCCCAACAATCATCTTCTCCTTCGTTGAGGGATATGAGGTGATCGCTTTCCCCAATCCAATGTCATGTTTGTGAAGGGCCGTTGGAGCTTTATAACATAAAATGTACATATTTAAATTCCTGTCATACTGTAGATTGTCATTGAGGATTAAATTTTAAAAGCACCTGCACAAATTGCAGCCACAAGCCGGCCGGCTTGCTCCTGTTCCTTCAAGAGTGCTCCAACTTCCTCACTCTAAACACAAGAATAAAATAGCAATCATAGTTTCATTTTATTCTATTCATTCAAATTAATCAATTACTCCACTTTTCACCTTAGCAAATGCTTCCGCTCCTCCCAGACCGCCAGGCAGGATAACCGCATCATAGGGTCTCGCTAAGAGAGCATCCTCCAACGATTTCTCCGCCCAGAGGATCACTTTTCTTGACATCATTGTCTCTCCTTGACCCTTCAACCCTGCAACGGTTACTTCCACCTAAACAATAATCGATAAAATGCATTCATAATCATAAAATCATAATCCTCCTTTTATCCAGTAAAATTTAGAAATCATTAAATAATTCTTATATTTACCCCAGCCCGACGCAAGGTATCAATCGGGGTCACCGCCTCAATCTCCTCCGACCCATTCGCAATAATGACGAGGGCCGTCTTCACCATTATGGGGGATGACAATGAAAACCTGGACTAATGAAAATAGACTGGAAATGTGTACTTCCAGAAGAATATGTCAATGTCGACACAGAGGACTAATTTGCCCTCTTTTCCTTATGTAAAGATATTATGAAAATTTCTTATTGTTTGAAAAATGGAAAGTTACTGGAGAGCAGTTACTGCGTCTTGCAACGTGCCAGGAAAACGTCTCCGGGAACAATCTTGGGATTATTTTCAAGGTCAAACAAGACAACATTATACAACGCTATTTTCGTGCATTTGATCCTGGTGGAGTGCATGTGGTATGTGCACAGGGTATACACAAGTGCCAAGTGTTTTTACACATGAAACACCTCTCTCAACTTGGGTTTTGATACACAACAACAAAAATTCTGGACATGTGTTCAGCTTTGCTGGAATGCTCCGCGAAATAAAAGCAAAATATTTCCACAAACTCACCACAAACTTGTATTTTGTCTGTCATCGTCTCAAATCCGCTTGAAGTTGGACGGACTGGAAACTGGAACCGGTGGAACATTTGGAAACATTTTCTCCAGTGAAGAAAAAAATTGCCAAAAGACTACCGACCCAACCAAGGTGGGAATATAATTTTATTATGGAAATACTAAATACTATTGTTATTTTATGTAGTATATCGGATCTAGGCCCTTTCCCCAAGAGGCCTTTTCCCCACAAAGGCCCTTTTCCCCACATGGCATTTTCCCCACAGGACCTTTTCCCCATATGGCCTTTTCCCCTCAAACTATTTCCCCCCAAAACCTTTTCCTCCCAAACCACTTTTCCCCACCATACAGTATTATTTATATAGATAACGTGTACCATAAAACATCCAGATTTTTTTTTATCTCGAAGAATTTTTTTAAATTTTAAGAAAATCTTTAGAATTTCAAAGATTCTTTTTAAAATTTTAAGAAAATCTTTAGAATTTCAAAGATTCTTTTTAAAATTCTAAGAAAATCTTTAGAACTTCGAAGGTTCTTTTAAATTAAAAAAAATTATTCGTATAAATATTAAATTCCAAATATGTAAGAAGTTTGTAATTATAATTATGGTTCACGCTATCCGTTTCTTTAATGTATTGTGGGGAAAAGTGGGGAGAGGAAAAGGCCTTGGGGGGAAATAGTTTGAGGGGGAATATGTCTTGTGGGAAAAAGACCATGTGGGGAAAATGCCATGTGGGGAAAAGGCCGTGTGGGGAAAAGGCCGTGTGGGGAAAAGGGCCTTTGTGGGGAAAAGGCCTCTTGGGGAAAGTGCCTGTAACGAGTATATCGCTTGATTGGGATCGGGATCAATAGTGAGTTTTGTAAATCGGTTGAGCTGATTTATTTGGAATGATTTTGAGTTGTAATAATACTCTTTTCCAGCAGCTTGAATTGAATAAATGACTGGATTACTCTTCAGGAGAACTGTAGGAATAGGCGCAGTCGCAGCAACAGCTCTGTACTCATTTTCTGGAACAGTACTCCAAGCCGGCTCCTACGGTATGATGGCTTCGAATGGATTTGATTTAACGAAAATTGGGAAGAATCTCGTGAAAAAAGTTCCTTCCATGGAGGTATGGCGTGAGAGTATAATAATTAATAATTTAGTCTACTCTACTTGGGCAAAATTTGCAAAACAGCTAATAATTAATATACTTGTCTTTCTAAATATTTCCAGGAAGTTCCTCTGGAGTCCCTTTGGGCTGAGCAAACCGTTGTGCTCACTTTCCTCCGCCGTTTCGGATGTATGTTTTGTCGGCAGGGGGCCAAGGACTTGTCAACTCTCACACCCTTGCTTGCCTCCCACAATGTGAAGAACATTGCTGTGGGGCTGGAGCAGTTCGGCCTGGATGACTTCGTCCAGGGACAGTATTTCAACGGGGACTTGTATGTGGACAATGATAAGAAGACGTACAAGGACATTGGGTACAAGCAGTACAGCACGATTGGCGTGTTCTTCTCACTCTTCTCGAAGACAGCGAGGGACAAGATGGCTCAGGTTTTACAAATCAGCAATTAGTACTTTTGTGTTTGAGGTAAATTTCCGATTGTTGTCATTTTCCCGTTGACTTTGGTGCAGAGTCGGAAAGAAAATCTTCCCAGTGACCTGAAAGGCGATGGTCTGCAAACTGGTGGCACACTTGTCATCATGAAAGGAGGTGGGAGTGTGCTCCTCGACTACCGACAGGATAACCCAGCGGACCAAGTCGATCTTTCGGAAATACTGAGAGTTCTAAATATTACTAATCCTGATGGTGACGTGGCAGCGGAATGCAGCAAAATCAAATGAAGTGTGTTCTTGGGGTTGGTTAATGAAACAAGGATAATTATCAAACCCATAATTTCGTATGATTTGTTTTTGACATTGTGACTTACAATTAGTTATGGACAATGTTTCATTAAGAGACTAAAATCGCTCTCGTATTTGATTTTTGGTTTGCTTTCAGGTGAGTTATGGTAATTTGTTTTTTACTTCACATGCCACTTGTGTAAAAGTTGCAAACTACGCGAATGATTTACAAAGATTTTTACAAGCTTAGGTTCTTCCCCGAACAATTCATAGGTCATTGTTATGCATTGTTGTTAAAAATAAAACGAATCGCGTTTAACTTCGCGATAAACTTAAGTTTGCCAAGAATAATAGTTGTATTTTGTATCAAATGCATGTCATACAGTCACAGTATATCTGATTCTCCAAAATGAAATGAAACCATTCTCCATTTCTGAAAATCCATTTCTCTTTCTCGTGTGTATTCTAAGGAGTCGTTGTTTTCAGACAAACGACATGCTTGATTTCTCTCATTCTCAAGTATACATCATAAACCTGGAAGCCTGGAAATGTCACAAATATCAATTTATACTAACAAATGGACAACGTGCCAATAATTTTCTGTTATAAAAACGACGCTTCTGCTGGCTGCTGGGCAATGTTTTCAAGGTCAACGAAGACAAGGTCAATTTTGCACAACGCACATGCATCCAGACATGCATGTGCTCAGCTCAGCTTGCTCCCAAATCCTCAATATGCATACTGCGCATCCGCAGAAAATAAACACACACAAACACAAACAAATCTCTATTTTTGTGTGTCATCCTCAAATCCGAGTATCTACTTTTCATTTTCGTATTTAGTTGTGTGCTGGAACCTCGAGCTGGAAACAATTTTCTCCAGAGCAGAAAAGGTGAGTGTTTGGGATACAATTTAATGTGAAAAGTCTTATTGTTTTGTAGTGCTTGATTAGAATTGTATTGATATTTTTTTTATGTTTATTAAATCCTGCGTGCCACATGCATATTTATGCCTGCCAGGTGCCACGTAGTAATATTCAATATTCATATTTTTAAGTAACGAATCGAAGCAAACGATGAAAAGTGGAACAGAAACATGTTTCATGATATAGTTTTATCTTTGACCTTATCAACCACATATAAACATTAAATTAAAGATAAATAAATATATAAGAAATCAAGCCTGAGCATGGTCCATTTGACATCCAGGTTTAAGTTTCCTCAATTCCGATTAAATCATGTGAATTGTAGATACTTTGGACCATTACCATTGGCCGGCATATAATGTACAAATGTTATTAGATTAGGAATATATACGTGTACTTATTTTGACATCTATATATTCAACCCTCCACCACGATAATTTAATGAAATTGTTCCCGGATAATCTGTGTTGCATAAGGTGTAAGGACAAACGGACAGGTCTTATTCAATCAACGTTGAATTGTGAACCAGCTCTGATCGATACTTATTCGGTTATTCGCTTAATTTCTGTTGTAATTTTTTGTTCCAGTGACTTTTGAATTGAATAAATGACTGGAATACTCTCCAGGAGAACTGTAGGAATCGGTGCACTCGCAGCTACGCTCTCAGCTCTCTACTCATTTTCTGGAACAATACTCCCTGCCTCTTTCTACGGCACAATGGCAAATTCTTCGAAGCCTTTGGAACTGGCGAAAATTGGGAAGAATCATGTGAAGAAAGTTCCTTCGATGGAGGTGAGGGAGCGAGATAATAATTTATTTCTTACTAATCTTAAAACCAGCTCCATGATATTATGTTCATAAGGCATTTTATTTATTAATTTCCAGGAAGTACCTCTGGAGTGGCTGTGGGCCGAGCAAACAGTAGTGCTCACTTTCCTTCGCCGTTTTGGGTGATTGTTTTGTCGGCAAGGGGCGAAAGAGTTGTCAACTCTTACACCCTTGCTTGCCTCCCACAATGTGAAGAACATTGCGGTTGGCCTCGAGCCATTCGGCCTCGATGACTTTGTTCAAGGTCAGTTTTTCAATGGGGACTTGTATGTCGATATTGATAAGAAGACATACAAGGACATTGGGTACAAGCAGTTTAGCACGATTGGGGTGCTTTTCTCTCTCTTTTCGAAGCCGGCGAGGGATCGAATTTTTCAGGTATTTAAAATGATCCTTTATAATTATTTCGCATGGTTTTAGATATATTTAGCTGATACTATATTTTCTGTTGCCATTTTGTGTAGAATCGTCAAGAAAATCTTCCCAGTGACCTGAAAGGCGATGGCTTACAAAATGGAGGCACTCTCGTCATCACAAAAGGAGGTGCGAAAGTGCTCCTCGACTTCCGCCAGGATAACCCAGCGGACCATGTGGCCCTTTCGGAAATATTGAGAGTTCTCAATATTACTAATCCAGAAGGTGAAGGGGCAGCAGGAGGCAGCAAAATGTAGAATCATAAGAACAAGGTCGAGGAGAAGAAGAACTGGATGCTTTATTGGTTCAAGTTGATGCTCATAATTCATATAATTTGTACGACTTTGTACTGACTATTTTCAAGAAGGAGCTAAATGACGTTCGTATTAGAATTATTTAAATTCCTGTAGTAGGAGTAGCGGTTTGTTTGTGACTTCACATGGGTAAAGTTGGCAGTATTGCTGAACCCACGCGAATGATTTACTGAAAAGTTTGCAAGCTTGTGCTTCTCTGGAATTAAATACCTTTACTGCAAATTGTCATTTTGTTTCTTACTTGCGATTAGTGTAGTGAAGTTTACAGACAATAAAATATTCACTTCAAAAATAAATGCCGAAGTTAAATCTGTGTGTGGTGGAGTGGAGTTTTCAAGACTCGATCATTCTTTGAACTCATACCTTCCAACTTATTATAAATATAAAGTCTTAATCCACGCATTCATTATTTTCGATCTGACACACGTTTAATAATTCATTACTAGATTATAAATTCATTAGAAAACGGCTCTACGATAACACACATTGCTGATGCACGCTTGAAATTAACAAAAACATGTAGTTGAGTCTCAAGCCATGTCAGGATCATTTTCTTCAGTTGATCCAGTCTCACAGAGACTTCATTTTCAGTGGCGTCATAGGGTGCGTTCCAAACATTCCTGGCGATTCTAGGACTCATCCGATTTGCTCTTGAGCTACTTGGCTCCCCACCTCCACTGCCAAGAGAATCCTTCGTAAGTACTGTAAACAGGGATTCCACGATTGCACCTTTACAGGATTTGGGAGGTTCGTAATCAGTATCAATTTGAACGAGCACGTCGATTCCTCCTTTGCACACGGAATTTAATTAAGTATCGAATCAAAATCGAAGCAAATCTGTGATCTAAATTGATGAACTGATTCAGTTCAACTGAAAGAGAAACATGTTTCATGATATAGCTTTATCTTTGACCTTATCAATCAACCAGATTTATACATTCCTTAAAGAAAGTATATACGAAATGAAGAGTGAACGTGCCGTCCATTTGTCATCCATGTTTAAGTTTCCTCCTCAATACCGATTAAGAATTAAATCATTGGTGTGAATTGTACATATATGTGCTTATTTTTATATCTCCAATCGAATATTCAACCGTTGATCGTGTACAACGATAATTTTTAGATAATTTTTAATGAAGTTGTTCTCCGATAATCTGTGTTGCATAATGTTTAAGGACATAAACGGACACACATCAGGTTTAATCAATTGATGTTGAATTATGAACTAGCGCTGGTTGACTTGATTGATTCTTATGCAATCCTTTTCGTTAATTTCTGTTGTAATTTTCACTGTTCCAGTGACTTTTGAATTGAATAAATGACTGGAATACTCTCCAGGAGAACTGTAGGAATCGGTGCACTCTCAGCTCTCTACTCATTTTCTGGAACAATACTCCCTGCCTCTTTCTACGGCACAATGGCAAATTCTTCGAAGCCTTTGGAACTGGCGAAAATTGGGAAGAATCATGTGAAGAAAGTTCCTTCGATGGAGGTGAGGGAGCGAGATAATAATTTATTTCTTACTAATCTTAAAACCAGCTCCATGATATTATGTTCATAAGGCATTTTATTTATTAATTTCCAGGAAGTACCTCTGGAGTGGCTGTGGGCCGAGCAAACAGTAGTGCTCACTTTCCTTCGCCGTTTTGGGTGATTGTTTTGTCGGCAAGGGGCGAAAGAGTTGTCAACTCTTACACCCTTGCTTGCCTCCCACAATGTGAAGAACATTGCGGTTGGCCTCGAGCCATTCGGCCTCGATGACTTTGTTCAAGGTCAGTTTTTCAATGGGGACTTGTATGTCGATATTGATAAGAAGACATACAAGGACATTGGGTACAAGCAGTTTAGCACGATTGGGGTGCTTTTCTCTCTATTTGCGAAGACAGCGAGGAGCCGATATTCTCAGGTGTTAAAAATGTTCTATTATTATTATTTTCATTCAATCACTCTCCTCGTGGTTGTTGAATTTAATTAGCTGATACTCTGATACTATATTTTCTATTGCTATTTTGGGTAGAATCGTCAAGAAAATCTTCCCAGTGACCTGAAAGGCGATGGCTTACAAAATGGTGGCACTCTAGTCATCACAAAAGGCGGTGCGAAAGTGCTCCTCGACTTCCGCCAGGATAACCCAGCGGACCATGTGGCCATTTCGGAAATATTGAGAGTTCTCAATATTACTAATCCAGAGGGTGAAGGGGCAACAGGAGGCAGCAAAATATAGAATCATAAGAACAAGGTCCACTACTTTAATGAAGAACCTCAACCTAATTGACATTTGTATTTGAATTATTTAAATTCTTAAGAGGAGTAGCGGTTTGTTTGTGACTTCACATGGGTAAAATTGGCAGCATTGCTGAACCCACGCGAACGATTTACTGAAAAGTTTACAAGCTTGTGCTTCTCTGGGTATTAAATAAATATAAAATGCTATTGTTCCGAATATATCATGTCTGATGTGAAAGATAGGCTCGAAATTTTACTTCATCAGTTGTCAGTATTTTAATACAATAGTTTTAATCCACAAAAATCATTAAGTTCGTACCTTCCAACTTATTATAAATACAAAGTCTTAATCCACTCATTCATTATTTTCGATCTGACGCATGCTTAATTCATTATTAGATTATAAATTCATTAGAAAACGGCTCTACGATAACACACATTGTTGATGCTCGCGTCAAGTTAACAAAAACATGTAGTTGAGCCTCAAGCCATATCTGGATCATCTGTAGATCCTGCCTCATCATAGGCTCCGTTCCAAGCATTCCTGGCGATTCTGGGACTCATCCGATTTGCTCTTCTTGAGCCACTTGGCTCCCCACTGCCTGGAGAATCCTTCGGGAGTACTGTAAACAGAGATTCCACTACTGCACCTTTACGGGTTTTTGGAGGTTCGTAGTCAGTATGAATTCGAACGAGCACGTCGATTCCTCCTTTGCACACGACATTCTTGAGAGCTGTATCAAGGATAATGAGACACTTGCCGGAGTTCAGGACGGTTTCCGCTGGAGAACGAATTGGGTGAACTGTTCCAACATATGTCACATCTGTCTGATTCTCTTTGTTCCAAACCATGATCGAAGTGACAAACGTCTGACAGACCTCTGGAGGGGCCAGAGCGCCAACCCAAATCCACCAGTGCGCTTCGAACCTCTCTAAAATGCAGAAGAAATCGTGTCCGTGGCAGTGTATCCAAGTGGGTTCCCAGACTGACGGTTTCTCACTATTCTCGCCTGTAAAAAAGAAAACGATATTATTACTTTGTACTTAAACATTGTGATGCATTGGATATATTGTGCAGCCAGCGCACATACCATACTCCAGTTGAGATCTTAGCAGCTCCTCCTCATCGATTTCAAATCCGGTAATGCATTCTGCAGCCTTTTGCACTTGTAACTTCTCAATGCTCCTCAAATGTTCCAAAAACTGATCGCCCGGGATTTCCCTGTCACATACACGGCATAAAACTGGTCTGTAAAAAGGAATTCATAAAAGGGTCTATATGTACTAACCACAATAATTAGGCAAATGTTTAAAATTGTAAAGAAATTTAACTATATTTTACCTGTAATTACAAGAAATGTGATGTTGAGCCAGCTTGCTTCCATTGAGGACGACGTTGCATCCGCCAACATGGAATTTACACTTGATTTCGCATTTGTCGAGAAAGTTCTCCGCGAAGATGTTTCGAATGGCAGTGAATCTGCCTCTGCAGGCAGGACAGCTTTGCAGGTTTTCCTTGCAGGAATTACAGACGGCGTGACCACTACTGCAGAGGGTAATCGGAGGTAGAATCACGTCGTAACAGACAGGGCACTCCAGCATTTTTCGAACATCGCCCACTTCCATCGGAAGCTTAAGTCCAACTGAAACATCGGGAAAGCCGCTCGCACTGCTGGGCTGTTCCATTTTGTCCCGCTCGTCGTCACTATTGTCCTCGTCTGAAGGGTCGTTTCCACCGTTTAACGTGTTTTCTCTTGCGAACTCGTGAAGAAATTTTCGAAATCGTTCAAACGCCACTGATTCGTCCCTGCGCTCCTGAAAATATATAAGATGAGCCATTTCGAAATGGGAAAATTATTACTTGTTTGTGAGAATGTCATAAAAGTTTAATTCTTTTGCTCCAATTTAAAGTGTCATAGTTTGAAAAAAATGCAGACTTGAAATATTTTGCAAACACTTGCCCATTTTCAGTTTTGATCGTAGCAAACTCAATTACGTTTTGAGCTGGCCATTGAATGACATTGGAATCGGAATAGCATATCTGAACGTGTGGTTGTGTGTTAGGACTCCTAACTTTTAGGAGGCGATTACTTGATGGGGCTTCAGATTTTGTAATAGTTTACGGGAATGTGTTGCGAAAATCGTGGTAGAAATGTTGGAACATGTAAAGCAAATCAGCTTCTGGAAATTTGATTTTTATGTAATACGTCATTTGAAAATCCATGTCATCCGGTATCTTTCATGCGAATTTTTTTTTCAGCGGCTAATACCGTTGCCGAGAAAATTGACCCGACAGGTCATAAAAGTGAAACGTTATGCCTTCGTATGTAAAGTAATCTTCTGATTGATTCATATTTAGTGTGGAGTGTAGTTTTAGCGTATACAAATATTCCATGCTCAAATTATTTTGCGAATGAATGCTGCTCCTTGCTCCAGACATCTCCAATTACCCATACTCAAAATCCGTTCCCCTTTGCCTGTCTCCTAGTTTTTTGAAAACCTGCAAAAGTCTCCTCTTCCCGAATTTTCTCCATCCACAATGGACTTTGCTAGTGGGCAGAAAACTGAGGTTATCGCTTCAGTTTCTTTTGCGCATCTCATTTCCTGATGTTAGTAGTTTATGGAAACTCATCTAGGTCCATTGTTAAGTACACAAATAATTTAATACACAGAATTTTCTCTCGCCACAATGTGTTTGTTGAGGGTCCTCTGTATATGTGTTTTTTTGTATTCAGTCGACAAAAAATGTTTGAACGAAGCAGTTGATAAGCGTATTCATTCTCAGAAATAGATCATTTCCCCGGTTTATCAGCATGGCTGGCTATTTCTCCGTCACTGTTCTTCTTCATCTTCTCCCTACACTAGTTTTAATCACTCCTTCTGCTGACGGTACTAACATACATTTTACATCATTGAAAAAAGAAATATAAATTGCTTGAATCCAAGCAGTCATTGCATTTCCAACTAAAATTGTGGTGTCTTTATATTTTTATTGCTTCAGCTCTGACATGTTATGACACAGAGGAATCATGTGACAAAGAGACGTGCCCAGACAATGAGCCTGCGGCATCCAGCTCGAGAACATTTAGCATTTGCCAATTTCGGGGTGCCAGTTTGTCACAGGCAGCTTTAACGTTTCTAGAAAAAATTGTTTCTCATCGATACGGGAATCTGAACCTCATCTGCAAACCCAAAATTGAATTAGCCGAATTAAGCAAATTTTTTCATGAATATGAAAACGATACACATGTTGTTCTTCTTAATAAAGTTGATACTGAAGTTAAAGTTCTTAAAAACTAAATGAAGTAAATGTTGTGACACTCGTAATCATACATTTCAAATTTGTTGTACAAATCATTAAAATTTGGATGGTTTATTGATTTCCGAATTGAAAGAATATCTAATCATTTACAAGAAACTAATGAAAAGTTCTGGCTCAAATTGTACCACAAGGAAACAGCTCACTTTACTAAATCCTTCCGGCATAGTTTTAAATTTAATCAATCTACACTAACGAAAGCATGTTGTAAGCACATCTACATTTGGTCTACCTACATACAGAATGCATTACGATATTATGATAGTTCTTTCATTTGTGATAGGAGAGTATTATAGAGTATATTCTGTCGACTATAAGGACGCATTTCTGCTGTTTATCCGAAAGTGAAATATTACAGTCCAACCAATGTTTCCGAAAGCTTGTACAATTTGTCCGAATCCTCGGTGGCACACCATTCCTCCAGAATCTGGTTCCCCTTTTCCCAGAACTTCGCAAATCTGTAAAACTCCCCTTTCCCGGAATTTTCTCCTTCCACAACGGACATTGCGACGGCGCAGAACACCGCAGTTTGGGAGCCCTAAATTAAAAACAATTCCAGAAACATTATTTTGAAATTAAATGAAATTGGAAGCCATTTTTTTGTTCAAGATTTGGGATGATCACCTGGTGTGGGGTAATGCCAACCATAGCCTGAGAAGCCTTACTCTCCAATTTCTCAAAGAAACCGCTATCACTGGTTAAATGTAAATCTGACTTGACATATCCTGGACACATTTGATATATCTTCACTCCGCAGTCCTTCTCGAGCCCCTGTGCAAATTTGCGCATGCAAATCGTACTGCACAGTTTGGAAATGTTGTAAGGCTCCTTCCCACTGTTTCCCGTTTTCACCTTCTTCTCCATCATCAAATCGTCCAAGTCTAGACGAGCAGATGCCATCAAACTCGAGGACACGCAGATAACTCTGCTTGGTGCACCAGCCTTCAAAGAATCCACGAGTAACCTTGTTAGCAGAAATGGACCAAGATGGTTGACCCCAATGTGCTGCTCGAATCCATCCTTCGTCTTCGACAACTTCCCAGAAGTGACCATTACGCCAGCGTTGTTGATGAGAATATGAAGCTTGTCATATTTGGACTGGAAGGCCTTCACAAAATCTCTTATCGACTGGAGGTCACCCGTGTCAATCCGCATCAGCTCGATTTGAGGATCAGAGGAGGAGGAGGACTCCTTTAAACTCTTTTTAATATCCTCCAGAGCTTCTTGTCCTTTGTCCAGATTCCTCACCGCCATGATGAGAACAGCTCCTCGCTTCGCCATTTGCAGAGCGATCATCTTCCCAATCCCAGCATTGCTTCCAGTCACAATCACAATCTTCCCGGAGATGTCTTCCTCATCCTCGCACACTTTCTCCGCGTTTTCTTTCCAAAACCTAGAACTGTTTTTGCTCTTGTCACACAAGTAGTCAGCCGTCTGACATGTTGGTGACATTACACTTTTCGCCATTTTTGTATACGTATATTTATTGATGTTTTCTAGCTTTCAAAATTGATTTTTTTGTTGCAAAGTTCAATATATTTGATTAGATTCGCAGGAGAGTTTGGATCTAACCGGCCGCACACTTCAGTGTTTGAACGAGAACTGTATTTTTCTGCAATTCATTGTGCTTCAATTCACCTCAAGAAGAGGTGAGTCATTATGTTTTCACAATGTGAGAGTCTATATTATGGCCAAGCACTTTACCGGAGTGCGGAGCAGTGCAAAGTACAAGATATGTGGGCATGTTTGAGTGTGACCGTGACCACATCACTTCCCAAGGACATTTCTCCACACACTTTTCTGTTTCTCATTGCTTTTCAGAGGGAATTGTCCAGCCATCTCTCTAGGCAATTCGGTACGTGCCCATGTTTTGTATTAGGCAAATTGGAGTGTTGTTTCACGTCCACGTCTACCTCAATGCGGACAAGTTGTTGTAGATATGGAGTTAGTGAAGGTGAACCACAACAAAACCCTGAATTACCCAAACCACACTATTGTAATTGACTCTATATCCATCAAATCATATTATATGCCATGAATCATATAATTTTTTGTTCCTTCCCTCATGCATGAAACATGTAATAACTACATTTTTTACCCCAAACAAGTGCTCACGTACATGTCACGTGGAATAATTTGATGGAAACCTGCGAAAAAAACTCGTGGCTGAACATGTTTACGAGAAGTACGAAGAAACGAGTAAAAAATGAAAGTGGAACAAATGAAGGTGTGTAAGATGTAAATATCCAAACAGACATGATGAGGATATGACTACAATTTCTGAATAAAAATAAGAAAATTTGTTGTCGCTTTCTTAATTTTACTGCAATCATTCCTTAATTAGTCATCTTAAACATAATAATCCACAATATCACAGTACTTCAAAAACCTGAAGATCTCACCATTCCTCCAAAGGATTCTCCGTCACCCCTATTTTAAGAGACAGGGAAAGTCTTCTCACGAAAATACTCAGAATTCTATTCGACGATATGTTATTCCAAGGCAAGGGCATTTACTTGCTTCGAATCAAAATCCGTCATCCATTTTGACCGTTCTCAATGTCCTAAAATAGCCATAATAAATACTACCTCGACCCCGTCCCGCCAGCAATAATTTCTCGCTCTAGCCAGTTTCGGAGATGGAGATCAGTCAAAAACAAGAACCCTTCAGGTTAATAGGACACAAATCACCTTACTTGACGCCGAAGGGCTTCCTGGAAAGCAAGGAACAATGAAGCCTTGCAAATTCAAGAGGGGGTCAATGTGGGGCTACGATGAGTTCATTTTGTGCAGCGATCTAATTTCCTCTCCCAGCCGACTCCTGGAGGAGGACACTCTTAATATTCTTTGCAAAATATGGCTGGATGATGTGATTCATACAGAACCAATTACAAAACTGACTCGTGCTGGCGTGCTTGAACAGAAGTTGAAGAGGAAACAAGATTTGGGAGCTGATTTTGGACGACTTTTGGGATCCTCCAAGAATTCGGACATTACAATATCCTTGGATAATCACACCACAATAAAGGCTCACAAGGCGATCCTCTCCGCGAGAAGTTCGGTTTTTGCAGAAATCTTCATCAAGGGTGGGAGTGAAATGCATACGCTGGAAATTCCTGAATTCAAGGAGGAAGTGGTGAGAGGTATGCTGGAGTATGTGTATACTGGAGAAACATCAAAGTTGGAGGAGGAGTACACTCCCAAAGTCCTTAAACTTGCAGACAAATACGGTCTTGAAGAGTTGAAGGAGATGTGTGAAGACAAGATTGTGGACATTCTCACATTGGAGAATGCTGGAGAAATACTTGTTTTAGCATGTCAATCCAATAATGCAGAATTAAAGGGAAGAGTCATAGATTATATTAAGAGGTATACATATATTTACGCAGCCATTTAAAGTAACAACTTTAATTATTATTATTCACGAGGCATAAGCATGAATTATTATTGCCCACGCAGACACAAGCGAGAGCTGCTGGAGACTGAGTCCTTTCAACGAGTAGCAAGAACTCAAGCCGCCTTGTTTGTTGAGCTGTACATGTCATGAAATTTGAGCACTTTATTGTGCACAATCTCGATCGCAAAAAAGTCACTCCTAAATGTGTTCAAATGGTGAACAATACTCAATACACAAACTTTTATTGTGAGCGGTTTAATTTATATGCTTGCAACCATTAATTAAATCACATTTCGCACACAAATTTTCTAATAAAATATTACTTGATACAGCAAAATATTAGTCACACTTGGCATACAGTTGTATAAGACCAGCAAGAGTTTGACTACTAATCACAATGATGTATGCCCCAAATCACTAAACCGTTGACTTTGCACACCTAGCTTCCTTTCCTTCCTTTTTTATACGAGATTCATGTAGTCTGACTTAATGATTCTTGTTAAGATGATAAATTAGAAATCCGAGAACGACAATGTCTGAAAGTCACTGATTGACAGTTTTAGTGAATAATAAAATCAAGCTTGCCGGAGTTGAACCGAAGAAAAGAACATGAGTACCTGAGTACATTATTCCGTTTCTTATGGAATATATTGGTTTCTGCTTAGTAACACATTGCAGGCATCTCAAAGGCACCTCGTCACATCGATTGCTTTCCCCCAAATGGTACCCATTCTGATTTATATTTCTATCAAACATGAGCTCATACTTTGTTTGTCAAAGCATCTCAATTTTAATTATATCCAAATCCAACACATTTCAACAAGTTGTCCCTTGCGTTGTCTCATGCACCATGTCGCATCAAGTTTGGAATTGCAGTTTGTGTGGATCAGTTAGGTCGATTTCTTTGGGTCATACTGAAGCTCCAACTACAATGATTGGGAAGCCTCCAGTTGGCAATCTGGATATATTGAACGTGGACACTTGGGCGACTTCAGAGGTATGTTTTTTTTATAAACGAACCCACATCGTGGGGAATTCGGAGTGTGATATCATGTTCAACTGTTACTCCTTTTCTAACAACTATGGCTTTTAAGATTACGGTGGATTGCTTCGAATTTCTTTGGACAATTCGAAAGTACTCTGATCTCATCGCCAATGGGGAGGAAGGCTTCACTTCGCCCATTTTTAAGGGAGGACACAAGCGCCATGGATGGTGTTTTGCATTGAAGAATTCTCCAAATATATATTTAAGCATCTTTACAATGGGTGATTTAAAAAAAATTCTTTCTCCAGGAAACTGCATGCGTCTCCACAGAAGACGATTGACGACAAAGAATATTTGGGGGTGTATCTCACTCTAGCCAGTTTCGGAGATGGAGATCAATCTTCAACAAAAACAATCGAGGTCAGATACGAAATCACTTTACGGGGCGCCGACGGGCTTCCTGGAAAGCAAGAAGGAGGTAGAACAATGAAGCCTTGCAAATTCAAGAGGGAGTCAATGTGGGGCTACGATGAGTTCATTTTGTGCAGCGATCTAATTTCCTCTCCCAGCCGTCTCCTGGAGGAGGATACACTTAATATTCTTTGCAAAATATGGCTGGAATCTGATCTGATTCATACTGAACCAATTACAAAACTGACTCGTGTTGGAGTGATTGAAAAGAGGTTGAAGAGGAAACAAGATTTGGGAGCTGATTTTGGACGTCTTTTGGAATCCTCCAAGAATTCGGACGTTACAATATCCTTGGATAATCACACCACAATAAAGGCTCACAAGGCGATCCTCTTCGCGAGAAGTTCGGTTTTCGCAGAAATCTTCATCAAGGGTGGGAGTGAAATGAATACGCTGGAAATTCCTGAATTCGAGGAGGAAGTTGTGAGAGGTATGCTGGAGTATGTGTACACTGGAGAAACATCAAAGTTGGAGGAGGAGTATGCTCCCAAGCTTCTTCAACTTGCAGACAAATACGGTCTTGAAGAGTTGAAGGAGATGTGTGAATACAAGATTGTGGATCAACTAACATTGGAGAATGCTGGAGAAATACTTGTTTTAGCATGTCAATGCAATGCGGCACAATTAAAAGGAACTGTTCAAGATTATATTAAAAGGTATAAGATATACATGTTTGCTCTGCAATGTAAAAAGTAACAACTAAACTAACGAATCGAATTAATTAATGCATTATGAGTCAGTTTAACAAGCAAAAAAATGTTCACTTCATTCTTTTAGTTACAAACGAGAGTTGCAGTCGACTGAGTCCTTTCAAAGGATTGCAAGATGTCACCCCAGCGTGTTTGTCGAACTGTGCATGTCATGAAATTAGCAAAGTTTGCTATAATTATAAATGTTTGTATATATCAAACCGGCATAATACTTGATCGAATTGGTTAATTTTCGTTTCAATAAATGTTCAAGCTGATATAAGCGCTTATGAATTGAATGATACTATCAGGCTGGTAAAACCAATGGACATTTAATTTTGCAACTTCCTTAATTTCAAAATATGATTAACTCAAGCCCACTAACACCTCTGAAACGTTGTACAATTTGTTGGCATCCTCAGTGGCACACCACTCCTCCAGAATCTGGTTTCCTTTCTCCCATGACTTTGCGAACCGGTAAAATTCCCCTCTTCCGGAATTTTCTACTTCTGCAATGGACCTAGCGACAGCGCAGAACACCGCAGTTTGAGAACCCTAAATAAATACAACCATGCGCAAATTTATATTTGTTTAAGAATGAATTTAAGTAAGGAAAAAGAACATATTTTTATTAAGGTCGTGGTTTATGAGGAGCACCTGGTGTGGCGTTAGTGCGACCGTAGCGTCAGCAGCTTTACGCTCCAATTTCTCAAAGAACCCCATATCACTTGTTAAACCAATGTCGGACTTGACATATCCTGGACACATTTGAAATATCTTCGCTCCACAATCCTTTTCGAGCCCCTGTGCAAATTTCCGCATGCAAATCGTACTGCACAGTTTGGAAATGTTGTAAGGCTCTCGTCCACTGTTTCCCGTTTTCACCTTCTTCTCCATCATCAAGTCGTCCAAGTCGAGGCGAGCGATTGCAAACATGCTCGAGGACACACAAACAACTCGACTTGGGGCACCAGCTTTCAAAGAATCCATGAGCAATCTTGTTAACAAAAACGGACCAAGATGGTTAACCCCAATGTGCTGCTCGAAGCCATCCTTCGTCTTCGACAACTTCCCAGAAGTGTTCAGCATGCCAGCGTTGTTGATGAGAATATGAAGCTTGTCATATTTCGACTGGAACTCCTTCACGAAATCTCTTATCGACTGGAGGTCACCCGTGTCAATCCGCATCAGTTCGATTTGAGGATCAGAGGAGGAGGAGGACTCCTTCAAACTCTTTTTAATATCTTCCAGAGCTTCTTGTCCCTTCTCCAGATTTCTCACCGCCATGATGAGAACAGCTCCTCGCTTCGCCATTTGCAGAGCGATCATCTTCCCAATCCCAGCATTGCTTCCGGTCACAATCACAATCTTCCCGGAGATGTCTTCCTCATCATCGCACACTTTCTCCGCGTTCTCCTTCCACAGCTTGTTTTTTCTCTTGTCACACAAGTAGTCAGTCAACTGACATGTTGGCGACATTACACTTTTTGCCATTTTGGTACTGGTAATAATTTATGACTTCTATTCGAAACAGTATTTTTAACTGTATTTCCAGAGCGGAGGTTTATGCCACCGCTCAAGTCAATGTCTGAAGGAAACTAAATTCCATCAACATTTGATTCCTTTCGCATCATGATGCTGAGTCATTCATTATGTTTTTCTATGCGAGTTCAAGGTCAACAATCAATACGTAAACAGGAATGCCAAAGTGTGCAAAAACATTGATATGGATAATTATACTGAATCTCTAACAATGCAATGGGCATTTGCATTTGGTTATGTACTTATAAATAATATTATATATTTTTATCAAGGACATTACTTCTCACTCTTTCTGTTTTTCATGGGTTTTCAACACTGGAGTGTCCACGTCTAGGGCTGTTCGTTTAGCGTTTTCGTTTACAAAACGACAATCGTTTTCGTTTACAGGGCATAAACTAAACGCTAAAC
>JAQFZW010000283.1:0-75717 GCA_034687055.1 Heteromurus nitidus
GACCTCTGTTATCGTTTGGCGAAAACAGATTTTGAAAAAGTCAAGCGGTTCGGTAGTTATCGTGCGGACAGACAGACCGACAGACGGACAGAGCATTTTGAAAACTTGCTTTTCAGCTACGCTGTCGCAAGTAATAATACCAAAACATAACTGAGTTTTTTTAACTCTCCAGGCTTCTCCCGACGACACCAAAGGTCAAGTTGTAGGACCTGCTGTGTCTCTCGACTGGTCAAATGTGGTAAAAATCGTTGGTGTCGGAAACCAGTTTCCCAACCGTGAAAATCTGACTTTAACTGAACTTATTTCTATGAATCTGTAGAATGTTAGAAATTACGTATATTATTATTAACTTTCTGAACGATTATGTATATTCAAATCTAAATACTTCATCATGATAATCTTACGATTAGTGTAAATTCAAATATCAAGCATTCTTCATCAATTCATCACAGACTATATATAGATTATAGATGGCTTTGTATTGTTATTTTCTTGGAGTGTTTCTTCTTTATGCTGATATCCGTGTCATGATCATGAAACAAGAATGATCGATTAATGATTCAAATAAAAACCCGACGAAAGGAAATTTTCTATTTACAAGCGCTGCAATGAAATTACGGGATTCTCGCGTGGAATTTTTGGTTTCATGTATTGAAGAAGAGCATATGGTTGCATTGTAGAGATCTTTTTCGTTAGTTTGGGAATTTGGGAGACATGCTCTGTGGCATCTCTGCACTGGCTGGATGAAGGCTGCATGTGTGGTGGGAAGTGATATTTTTGTTTACTTCCATTCTATCCGTAATCGGACCAAAGCAACACATCATGAGATCATGACAGCAGGGCACCACCAAACTGTGGTGTTCGGTTGGAACGTTGGAAATGGAAGTGCATTATTATTAGAGCATTTGGGTCGTTATATCCATGAAATGAGTTCGTTTCAACCCCATCTTATCGTGGGAGATGGTCGTAATCGTAATACATGGCCCGAAACTAGTCAGCAAACGTTTTTACACAATAGCCTTGCACATCCCGTCCAACCGAACATCGCGAACGTTAACCATGTAAGTTATTCACAAGGATATGGATACCCAGTCGGCTTCCATAATGTTCACGAAGCTCAAACTAGCTCCAGCGTTGGCTAAGCATTCGACAGTCCCTTCCGCCGAGACTGCGACTAGTTCGACTCGGAAGGCACCCAGAATGCAAATGAATTCGTGCTTTGTTTGCAATTCCGTATTTCTTATGGAAAGGGCGAGTTCGGAAGACGTTGGGAGGAATCAGTTTCAAAATCTATGCAAGATTCTTCAAGTGTCGGGGCTGGAGATGTTCACATCTGAAACGAATCCTCTCTGTCAAAAATGCACCGGAACAATGGAGGAGTTTCATAATCTGCAGAGACAAATTCAGGGGCTTCTGAGCATGCTTGGGGAGTTGAGAAAAGTACTTGGACAGCAACTTGTGTCTACTTACACCACAACTGCCACAAACCGGAAAAATTACAGACTAAAGGCTAAAATGTATGAAGGTATGTCTAACGGTCTCATAAAATGTTTTTACTGGTGCAAATTCGCAAACGCGTTGTTATCAATTAACATATAAACATTTTTGAAACTTTAAATCTGTTTCAGTTTGGTTTCAACGATTAAAAGCTCCAAGCGCCTCTACAACCCAAGACATTTCTAATTTGGAAGAAAATTTTACGACTATTGTAAATTCTCTGAACGATGAACCAGTGGCCGTAGACGTTCCATTGTCAGATCAGAGGATGCTGGATATTTCGTCTTCCGTAACCTTGAACAATCAAGACAATTCCAGTATTGATGGGAACCGTGATAGCTTTGATGACTGCCCTTCACCTTACGATGCATCTGACGGGGTCCCTTCTCCCAGCAATGATACCGCTGGACACGAGCAAATCGGTCCGGATCAGCCCCTTTCTGTTTCCAAAGACCCAGATGCGGGGATCATGAGTGACATCCTAATTGGTTCTGGAACCAGTCCAGCTAGTTCTGGAAATACAACGGGTGTGCCACCTCCGTCGAAACCGGAGCCGCCTGATGGATTCGTGTAAGTGCCTTTAGCTCTGAGCTAAACTATATTTATACACGCATGACGCCCAATTTTTTGGAACTAACTCTATGAAACCCTATTGAACAATAGCGATCGTCGGCGGCTTCGCCCAGTCCTCGTCACCAAACGAAGAACTCATCCTTGTAAATACTGCGGAAAGTTATTTCCTTCCAGGTTTGCATTGGAAATGCATGAAAGAACTCACACAGGTACGTAATACCTGATAAGCAGTTCTAAATCAATTCTAATTTAAGTCATGAAATCAGGTAATAAATTTTTACACAATTCTTTTCCGACCATATTATAGGTGAGAAACCTTTCGAATGTGATATATGTGGTCGCAAATTTGTAAATAAAGCAGCCATGCAAAAGCATCAGACAACCCATGACAGATCCAGATATGAAGGTAGAGAGATTGTCCAAATTCCGATAGCCCTCTTTTAATAGCAATTACTCATTTTTTAATATTTATTATTGATCTGACTTGCAGGAGAGCCGCAATATGAATGTGATTTGTGTGGTAAGTTAGTCGCAAATCGTATAATATTATTCACTTCACACAAATTGTCTAGTAAATTCATTAAACGTTTGCATTAAAATTAGGCAAAAAGTACCATCTAGAAAGAAGTTTATACACCCACAAAAGGGATCACATGGGTATTAAAAGAAAAAAGAGGAGGAAGCCAAGGGATCCTAACGGACCGCCCCCAGGCAAATACAAGAAAAAACAGGACTCCAAGAAGCCTAAACCTCCAAGAATTCGACCTCCAAAGCCGGATAGGTATGTATGTGAAATTTGTCCGGAGGTGGATGGAGAAAAACTCTCGTACAAGCATAGGCGGGCGCTTAAAAAGCATGAGAAACGTTATCATTCCGGAATTGAGAGGGCAGTTATCAGAAAAAGGGTGAAGAAAGCGGGATTGGATGCGGATGGCAATCTCATTCGTGAGGAGCCGAAACGAGTTCTAACTATCAAGTCAGATACTTTGTACGTACTTTTAAACGGAAGAAACTTTTTCATTCCATAAATATGCTGAATACTGTTAAATGTCACTACAACGGCATGCTCTGAATTTCTGAAGGAACCGAAGCGTTCACCAGCGCATGCTAGCTCCCAGAAAACAACCTGGAGATCCTGAAAAGCGTTTCGTCTGTACTGATTGCCCTGCTGTCTTCGCATGGGCGCATTTGTTGGAAGCTCATCGTCGAATTCATACTGGTACGAACCAAGCCACTTATCATAAACCTTATAAATACATATTTACTCTCCGTCACTAACTATGTTGCACAATACTCATTGTTCAGGTGAGAAACCGTACCAGTGTCCAAAGTGTGACAAATGCTGTGCAGCTCAAGGGAATTTGGATAAGCACATGCGAAGTCATGATACCACTCGATACGAAGGGGAGCCCTCGCATGTTTGCGATTTCTGTGGAAAGGCTGTACGAAATTTTAACTTTTATAGACGTTTTTTACAAAGTCATTTTGCCTATAACATAACCATGTTATTTTCCCGAACAGTTCTACGTGTTGGGCACTCTCTATCATCATAGGCGCAAGAAGCATTTGGGTATGGAAGAAAAGTATAAAAAGAAGAAAGAAAATTTGAGACGGCCATGCGAGTGCAAGGTATGTAATATGAAATACGTTGTATGCATGAAAGAAAACTTTATATAACTTATTCGATAAATTCGTGCTGCATCGTTTTGGTAAATTATAGATATGTGGACAGACATTCCCGACTTACTATAGCTTAACCCATCACAAGCTAAAACATGGAGAGAGGAGGCACAAGTGTTCAGTTTGTGAAAAACCATTTTTTACTTCCTCTGAAGCCAACGAACATGCCAAGAAACACAATCCGGATTGGGCGATTCGTGTTTACTTCAGGTACGAATGTCCAGCGTGTCCTCCAGAAACGCTTGGATTTCAAAGTAAAGTGGCAATCAGGGAGCACTGGGCTAACGAGCATAGTCAACGACTCCCCGATACGTTCCGAAAACCACCAAAACGAAAAGGAGAGTATGTATGCCAATTGTGTCCTGAGGGAGAGGATGGGAAGAGACCTACTTACAGATACAGGTCATCTCGCGACAAGCATAAGAAAAGACATCACTCGTCTGGGTCTGCGAAGGTGCCTTTAGGAACAAGATGTAAAAGTGGTTCTGCAAAGGGAAAGAAAAGAAAACAACTAGAAGACCATGATGGCACCTCTGATAGTGAATCTGATTCAGATTCTGACTTCAATTCGGATGATGACAGGAAAGATGAGCAGGTAACCAGTACTTTAGAACCGGTACGACGAAGTCTTCGGAAAACTAGAGCTGATACGAGCGTCTTCAGGGAACTGCTCAAGGATTCTGAAAGTGAATGTGAAGACGAGTTTATAGCAGTAAAGTCTCAAACCCCAATCGCAAAACGCAGAGTCCTAGCTGAGAAATCCCCTTCAAAGAAACAAACAGTTAACGCAAGAAGAAGTACTACAACTCCTAATTTGGCAACAAAAATGATTGCTAATTCTACCAACAAAGACGCTAATGTACATGAAATTTGTAAGAAGGAAATCAGAATCGTGTTGACCAGAGTTGATTGTAATGACTCCGGTTGTGCCATCAAAATCAGTACACCAATTAGAAAAACGCCTGCCCATGCTACGAATCAACGAACATCAAGGTCAATAAGCCGGGGCATTGCAAGAAAATCTACAGGGACCTGCGACATTCCGGTATTTCCAGAGAGTAACGTTTCCAGCGACGTAGACGATCACAGTAACCTGATCTCAGAATGTACCGCCAAAGTACCGATCTTATCAACGCATTCTGATGATGTTGATGTTGAAATAAAACATGAAATTGAACGTAGTATGGACGACTCTGGCCCCAGTAATAATGTTAGTACAATCCCGAACCCAGGCTTGTGGTCATCGCCATCGACAAAACCCATTAAATCCTTTTCAATTATAATACATAATCCGTTATCAAAAGATAGAAACGCAACTCCAATCGTGATCCCTGTCCGTTTGAACCACAGCGCCGCTGAACCTGAAACTGAATCCTGTTCAATTCCTGGGAATCATGATTCAGACAATGATGAGACTGTTTTAGGAATGTAATTTTGACAATTGCATTCACGGTATTTATACAAGTAACTATATACCCTGTTCGATGGAGATGTCAATAGCTTAGTATTGAATAAACGATATTTTATTATGGATAATTGCATTTTCTCCTTAACATTTCCAAGAAATAATGCATTTGTAGTTTCATGTACCATACTTTTTCTACAACCCTTTTGTTGTCAATTTAGAAGGGTATATTCTCTGCACCAGCCGAAGTTGCAACAGAATATATTTATATTTGCATCAGAACTCATTTTACAGCAAATAATGTAAAAGTTCTATAATCCCAACTATTTAGTTAAAGACCAAGCAATCCTAGTAGGGGCACCTCGACTACCTCGAACGCATTTTGGGATTTTGATTCTTGCTTCGTTGCTGGTTTCGTTTCGACCTTTGTCACATTTTTCGATTTCTTCTTCGAGCTATCCACCCACTCGCCTTTCCTAATTTCTGGAGACTTATAAATTGCATCAGGGTAGTCATACAAGTGCGGTGATTCTGTTCCATATTTTCTCTCTCTGAGCTCTTCCGATGTTGGGGGTGGCTCTGTACTGTTCGAGGGCCTGTAGACGATTCTTTTCATCCTGTGCTTCAATGCTGAACGTTGAAACCCGCTTGCTGGAATATTGCAAACACGAGATGTATTAAAACATTGCTGGTAGTATTATACAAGGATGTAAAATTTCAAATTGTTGGTCTCGATATACTTGAACTTGTCGATTGAAGTATGCAGAGCATGAGAATAACGAGTATCACGAGCAGTCGTTTCACTACAAAGGAAACTCGTACCATGTTTTGCATTTTGCAAATATTGCGTTATTTGATTCGAACAAAATCCTAAAAAACTATGTGAGCTTGTCTTACCTTGCTACACACTGTCAAATTGGATATGATTTTGCACAGTCAACAAGGAAATGTTTAATGGCAAATAGTCCCGTATTGGATTACACGCAAACAAGATAGATTTACTTTATGTATTCCATGTACGCAGCTTAAAGGTGCATTTAATAGAGCATTGTACCTGGATCAACAATCGAATCAACGTGCCCATATCGTAGCAATAAAACGCTCGTTTATAGTTGACTATTTTTCGTCATTTTATGATCTACCATATAGTCTGTACGGATAATAATGTCTACTTTTGACAAACATGAAACGTGAGTATCCGTATATATGAGGAGTCGGGTTTGATGCAGGAAAAATGCCGACTGTCGACTTGTGTCGCAAATTGTCATACAAAGAATGACGTGTGATTTGACAAATAATTACTAATTCTCCCTTTGCGTGCGCTGATTATGTCATGCGCATTTATATTCCTCGCGTATATTGGTTTCTTATTTTGTATACCTCATTTATATACAATTCAGATTCAGAGAGTACTACTGACATGTATTTTGTGCATCATGAAATTTGTGGACGTGGTTTATAGTATCGAAATTCCAGACAATTTCAGGATAAAAGTCAAACTATTATAGAAATCCATACGGTTTTTGTAGCTCGTTTCTCTGCAGAGAGGAGACAAAAATCCTACTTTGGTCAGCCATCCTATATTATCGTCCAAACAAACCAAGTGCTTGTGCAAACATCCCCTCGGTGCTGTATGTATTGATGTAGTTTTGCAGATAACGATAACGCAAAGCACCATGTAAGTATATATGTGATGGATGATTATATCACGGTTTACGTGAAACCAGATTTTTCTCTGCGTTTCATCCTTTTCATGAGTGTGTGTATTATTATGTTTATACGATAATATTCACTGCTACAGTAGAATCTTGTGGTGTGTCAGTATTTTTTGCCTCGTTTAGAAATTTGCTCAAAAATCGGTTACAGAAATGTCTTCTAAATCATCACAAGTGCAACGAAGGCGTAAGCAACCCCAAGATTCAAGCGCAACCGTGAGGCGCCCATCCTGGAGGAAACAAATACGATCCTTGTAAACTGACACAATAATAATTTTTATTGGATATAAAAAGGCATCTTACTTGGAATTGGAACTAAAATGCACTTGGAGTTATAAGTAACAAAAGTCTCAAAAATATCTCCATATATTATTTCAGTTTCTCAACTCCAGTTGAACTCATCCGTAGGATCGTTTTGAGGAAGAGGCCTGCTCGCCCTCCACTACCCGTACTCCCTGACGACTCTGCAGTAAATGAAACGCAGCTCCAATACGCCATTCAAAATGCGAAACGGAGGCGTCACCTTTGCTACTTCTTATTTTTGGGGTTGTCACAATCTGGAAAGAGCACAACGGTACATAAATTCGAACCTGCAAAATATGCTTTTTGTTATGAATCACCTCTAAATAATTATTAAATATACCACAGATTTCGAAGCTCTTCAATGGCGAAAGACCCAAATCAGAAGAGCCAAAGGACAGGCAATTTAGAATCTACAAAAACGAGAGTGTTGGCCAGAATATCGGACTAGAGATTGTGGACACGCCCGGTCTCATCGGGAAGAACACACCGGAGCAAGATGCAGAAGCAATTGTTGCCCTCTCATCCTTGCTGAAACGAGAGCTTCCTTCAAGAATCCCGACTGTCACGTTCATTGTTGCCCGTTTGGACGACGAACGGTTCGAGGGGGAGCAGTCCGACTTTTCGCGAATGTTGAAAGCAATTTACCTCGTAAAAGACTTGATCACAGACCGGCACCACTCCAACCTCGTGTTGCTTTTGACTCACTCAGAGAAGGCAACCGTACAAGCTGATGATATCAACCTCAAGATTGAGAGATATCAGGATGCTTTCAGTAAAGTCTTCACTCACAAGGATCCCGTGAACATTTTAGCAATCGACAATATCCGAGACAAAGGGAAATCTGAGAGCAGTCAGAAACGCTATCACAGCTTCATTTTCGATAATCTTCGCGATCTAGCTGCAAAACGAGGAGAATATTCCTTGCTCGAAATGATGAATTGGATGACAGGGAAGTCGAAGCGATTCAGCGTTTCATTTCAGCAAGAAGTGGTCTCAGCTGAAGCTCTCCTTCCTGCCCGAAGGGCTCTTGTAACCCGAGTCTTCAACAACCTCATGGGAAATGAGATAAGCACAAACTGTCTCGACTCTGACGATGAGACTGAAGAGGAAACGCCCAAGTATGAGCCATACTTTGTAATGTACCACACAACAAACAGGAAAGCAAAGAAAGGGAAAAAGTCGAGGTCGTACGAAGTGACACCTCCAAAAGTACTGACATGCATACCGACAGGAAGTCAAATCGTCCTTGCGAACAAGCGTGTAATCAACATTGAAGAGTGTTTGGTTGGAGATAAGCTCTTAAGTCTGCAAAATTCTCCGGCCGTGATTACCAGCATCAAGGTCGCTGCAACTCTGAGTGACGCAGTTCTCGATGGCAGCTCAGTTGGGAGCATCTATTGTTCGGTGAAAAAAGACAATGCTGCTGACACTTCATCTCGAAGTAGGCTTACGGAAACATTCATCTACACTTACGTAAATGAGACATTTCGACTTGTGAATGCTTCTAAGGCGAACATTCCCGAGAAGCAATCTACAAGAAATTTACGATTCTTTGAGCTAGATTCTGATGATGCAACTTTTGTTGTAAATGGATTTCCCTGTTTTGCTCAGGCGCAAAATTACTAAAATGGCAGGGTTTACGATCGTTTGTACACAGTTTATTACATTTGTTGAAAGTTTTTAATAAATCATCCATAGACTTATCGTTCCGATTGCCTTTTTGCATACTATAATTTCGTAAAAGTTGATTTAAATGTAATGAACAATGCACCAAAATCACAAATCCGGATTATTTCTTTGGTACGAAAACGAGGCAATAAATCTGCAGGATTTTTGGATCAGATATTTGTTCCTCTCTTTTCCCTGATAAGCTGCTGCTGATACGATAACAGGTACAACAAGCTGAAACCCGAAAACATTCATCAAAATTATTTGCATTCCATATTTTTGCCGAATCACACAATATATTATCAACACATACACGCAAGACCTCACGAAAAAAATGGCTTATACGTATCCAACATCCGATCAATGCGAATTTATTAAAAACTGACTAATCCTATCAGAATGAGAACATCAGCATAAGGCATGCGTAATTCCACTTTGATTGACGGCACATATAATATAATCACATCCAATCACTGGCTCATTGCGTAGATGGGTTCGTCAGTTGATTAACTGAAATATTTACACCTTGCTCATGAATTCCACACGGTGGCTGTGATTAAAGTAAGCTCAAGGTTCAGCAGACCACCTCTCGTTCAAGCTGATTCTGATTCATCATGTCTTTGCAATTCAAGAAAATTGCTCCTGGCACAAGATGCCAAAACAAAGCATACATTGTCTTGATGGGGCTAACAGGCGCAGGCAAATCTTCGTCGGTAAGTATATAACCATACCCTCACCTCCACAACTTTTACGCTGAGAATTGACAAATGTTTATATATTTTTGAAAAAATTGTAGCTCAACTTTCTCTTCGACGGAGAAGAAATAACAAACAAGGAGGAAAGCTATGCATCTGCCACTTCCCAAATTCTCGAGTACTCGGTGAAAGTGCCAACGGAGAGCTTCGGGGAATGCGAATTACGCGTGATAGACACTCCCGGGTTTGGGGATACTCGTCAAAAGCCACTGGAACGTGATGCCAAGTTAATGGCGACCTTTGACGCATACCTTCAAGGTCACGAAGATTTGAGTACTTGCTACCCAACCGCAGTTCTCCTCGTTGTGAAATACAATGATGATCGGATAGACGGTGAAACTTCGCACTTTATCCAAATGCTGAAGGCTCTGGACAGTTTGCTGAAGCATAACAAGCTGATTGACAAAGGCTCGGACAAAATAAACTCATGCAATTTAATCGTCGTGTTGACGCATACAATGAGCGAAGAGAGTGAAAATCTCCAAGTGGACCCTTCCCCCAAAATCAAGCTGATTGAGGGACTGGTGAAAACTTTCACGTCGATTCCAATCCCACTGCAAGTCATAATGGCAGAGAACAAGCCAGAATTGTATAAACTCCCACAGTTGCATGGCTATCACAAGCTTCCTTGTGGTCAGTACTATCCCCTCAATCTGTTTAATAAAATCCAGTCAATCGCTATCAAATCAAATGATCCAGCTGGAGAAACCGTTGTCAGGTTGGCCTTCCGCGATCCCAATTCGTTGGAAAAGAAGGAGCTCATCAAGGTTACTGAACTGCTCCCAGCTGAAGATCAATCGGTAAAGGAGATCTTTTCCGTGTTGCATCATGCCAGATTCCACACGGCAGAAACGGAAATATCAAAGCTCCTCAAGGAGTACTGGGAAAGCCTTGACGAGAGGTTGACAAGACCATACTTCAACACTTTGCAAATCACACAATCAACCTTCCAAAAGTTGAGCATTTCCAACGTTAGCCAAATACCAAAGACCCAAAGCGACGCGCTAAAGCTTCTCGCCGAACTTCCCATGAATCCACCCTTGGCTCAGGTGCTGGACAGACTTGGAGTGTGTCCTCCAGAACTCCCAAACAAAACACTTGGGGTAGGCCACTTTTTCAGTTTTTCAGGAGACACCGTTCTCCCAGTCACACCTTTCGTTATGCACGAGCAGGCGTTTGAATGCACCGAAATTGGATTTCGAGCCCCGAACTGTGTGAAGGCTTACATTGTCGGAGAGAATGAAACTGTTGTTGAAGTCTACACCACCTCACTCCTGTACCAGAAGGAACGCATGAAAACGCTCAATGTCTCTGGAGAGATATCTCCGGAACGGTTCGAGGGTGAGCCCAAACCAGGACATAACGTTATCAATGGGAAAGACTTGATTCATAAACTGACAGGGATTCGAGAGCACCGAGAATATTCCGTCACTCTCGTCAGGAGACCGAAACTAAGCGTCCCCTTCAGATCTGCAGTGCATCAGCTCCCGTCGTATTCCGACAAGAGTGAATCGTGCAGAGAAAAGTGGAGAAAGTTCTTTGAAGCGTATGGCACCCACGTCGTCAAGTCGGTCTACGCAGGAGGATACATTGAAGTCACTGCCGTTCGCAATACTGAAGTTTCGCGAGTGTCTTCATCCACCCAAATCCTGACGGTTATCAAGGAGCTCTTGTTCAAGATGGGGAGCAAGATGCCTCCAAACCTGGAAAATTTACCGGAAGACTGGGACTTTAGCGTGAATTTCATTGGCGGAGATCCCAACTTGATTAGGCCGAGGCTGAACTTGATGTTCAAGGAAACTGGCATTGAGTTCTACAAAGCGTGGATGGCTTCTCTACGCACTCATCCTGCATTATTACAATCAGACATGAAACTGGAAAACGTGATTCTTCACGTGCAAGAAATTAATGCGGCGCAAGCTGATCAAATGGACAAAGCAATGAAGGGCTTGACAGGGGTCACGGGCTTTTCAAAAGCTCCCGAACCCATGAAACGGGTGGACATCAAAGCTCCTCAAAAACAGCCCTGGTATTATCGCTTGAAGCATGTATTCAGTAACAGTAAAAACGCTCGATATGAAATTAAAGAAATCATGTAATTATTAAAATAGCATAAATTAAAGATAATAAAACTTATATGAGTCATTCATAAACGTTCCTCTGTATAAAATTCCTTAAAGTTTCGTGTTACCATTAATAAAAGTCCTTTGTTTGTCTCGTCTTTTGCAAATGAAATTTTTGTGCCTACCCTAACTGGTATTGATAAGGTAGCATATATGAATATATGAATACTGATTTGAGCATGACTGTACGGCAGATTTCCTCTCATCACACTACCCTACCATCCTTGTACTGTACACCTCGTTCGGTTGCTGAACAAATATCATATCAGTTATTTAACTCTGTGTTCCTGATACAATCAAAGGTTTTTTGGGATTCGAGCAAATATCAAACTTAAGTTATGATAGCATGTCTACATATTGATGATTACATACCGAACGGAGCATATATATTTTCTGGTCGAAGTGACGCTGGAGGCCATCATATGCACAACAATAATGATATCACACAACATCACACGTTGATACAAAATCCTGTGAAGGTTTTGGTGATTCATATGTGTTCAGCTAATTTCACATCGATTTATGCAACATAACTTTAACTTGAAATATTGGTTCTTAAGCAAAAGAGTTGGCTACTGACTAATTAAGAATTTTAGGAGATGGCTAATAGACAGATTAAAATACCTGTGGGCGCTAGAAGCCAAAGCAAGGCTTTCGTCGTGTTACTGGGGCTAACTGGAGCCGGCAAAACTAGCACGGTAAATGGACTTAACACTTTTTAGAATAAAAATAGTTACAATTATTTACTTTGATTAAATTAAAATATGATTGAATTGTACAGCTCAACTTTTTGTTCGATGGAATGGAAATAGCTAAAACGGAAAGCTATGCTTCGGCTACCTCCCAAATCCTAGAATATTCCGTTCAAGTTCCTGTAGACAAGGCTGGAACTTGTGAACTGAGGGTGATCGACACCCCAGGATTTGGAGACACACGCCAGAAACCTTTGGAGCGAGATGCTCAGTTCATGGCCACATTTGACCGATACTTGTCTTCGCACCCTGACCTGAAAACATGCTATCCAACAACCATTCTTCTCGTAGTGAAATACAACGACGACAGAATCGACGGGGAAACGTCCCATTTCATTCAAATGCTGCAAGCGCTAGACAAACTGCTCACGCACTACCGGCTTATCGACATGGGCGCTGAAACATGCAATCTCATCGTCGTTCTCACGCATACAATGAGCGAAGAAAGTGATGAGCTGAGAGCGGATCCTTCGGCAAAAATAAAACTGATTGAAGGCTTGGTCACAAAGTTCACCCGGATTCCCACCCCAATCAAAGTAGTCATGGCCGAGAACAAGCCCCACCTGTACGAGCTTCCCATTCACAAAGGCTACCACAAGCTTCCCAATGGCCAATACTACCCCCTCAACCTTTTCAAGAGGATTCAAATGGTGACGGAGAAATGTGATGATGTGGTTGGCGAGACAATCATTCGAGAAGCCTTCAAAAATCCTACCGGTCTTGAGAAGACATTGCTCAAGGAACTTTCTCTGGACCCTCCTGATAACCCTATTGTTAAGCAGTACTACACTATCCTGAATGACGCCCGCTTTCAAATCGAGTCAACGGCAATGTCAGAGAAACTTAGAAAGTTGTGGGAAAATCTGGATGGGAGTTTGACAAAGCCGTACTTCAACACATTACAGATAACTCAGTCTGCCTTTCACAAATTCAAAATACTCTCAGACTCAGATGTTCCAACAACAAAAGAAGGGACACTCAAGTTGCTCGCTGAACTTCCTATAAATCCGCCGCTGGTGAAGGTACTGGAGACCATTGGGATAAATGCGCCAGAGCTGCCAGAGAAGACTTTGGGCGTTGGGTGCTTTTACAATGTGTTTGGGGACGCGATCATCACAGGGAACACTCCCTTCGACGTCCACGACTACTCTTGGACGGAAATTGGGTACAGGGCTCCAAAATGCATAAAAGCAAGGGCGATCGGAGAGACTGTAACTCTTGTGTCTTCGTACAACAGCAAGTTGCAGTACCACAAGGAGCGAATAGCTTCTTTACATGTGAAGGGGGAGATGTCTCCAGACAGATTTGTCGGAGAGGCTAAACCTGGGCATAACGTCATTGCTAGACAGCAAGATGTCTTTAAAATAACTGGGATTAAGGAACATCGTCAATATGAAGTCCTGCTGACGAAGACACCCAAATTTTCAGTACAGTTTTGGGCATCATTGTCCCAACTTCCCCTGTTTTCCGAGAGCAGCAAGGACGTGTGGAACTCATTTTTCATGGCGAATGGCACCCATGTCGTCAAGTCGGCATATGCAGGTGGGCACATTGAGGTGATTGCGGTCAGGAATCGAGCTAAAACGCAGACCACATCGACAGACACAATTTTAAAGCTGATTACGGAAGTGCTGACGAACATTGGAACCCTTCATACGAAGAATTTGGAGGCAGCTGCTGAAGACTGGGACTTCAGTCTTCATTTTCATGGCGGAGACCAGAATTTGGCGAGGCCGACATTGACAAACGCCTTCACCAGGAATGGAATTGCGTTTTATAGGAAATGGGTGGAGTCCTTGCAAACTCATCCGTCATTGCTTTATTCGGAGGTTAAGTTGGAAAATTTGATTCTCCACGTGCAAGACATTGATGTTCTCTTATCGCAGCAATTAGATTTGGCCATGAGACAACTTGCTAATACGACTGGTTTTATCAGTCCAGCAGAGCCAGACCTTATTGATTCAAGGGATCAAACCAAAACTCCGAAAAGGTCTATATTTCATAGATTCATCTCCGTATTCAGAAGGTATTGAAAGCAGATGAGCATAATTTATACCTTATCATTACAAGAGACGGGACAGATAACTTAATTTTAGCCGATGACGCCAATCTTATCAGGTTGACCATACGTACATGTGCATACTACCATATTGTTTGTCTTTAATTCGCACACCGTAATTTTGGGCTTGTATTCTCTTATTCCAAATAAAACCTGGTTTTTCGCACAATGTTCATATGATTTTATCATTGATAATGGCGTAACTCTTTTATTTGAAGCATGAGACTCATGATGACATCATTACAGTTCTACAGTTGGAATACGGGCACATATAATCATACTATAATCCATCACTTCACGTACTTTACTTATCATGGGCGGTGAGCATTTATTTGTAGTCACATAATGCTATGATAAGCCTTCCTAAATCACCTGTGTATACTACGGACGCTCACATTGCTTGATGGCGTTAATTTTCAATTTAACAATATTATTGCAATTCCAAATCTGTTCATGTTCATGTCAAGAAGTTTCAAGCTTTTAGAGTGATTTAGAGTATCATTCGAATTTCGAAAGGGTACAATACTGAACAACAATGGAAACTTTATTGAGATCTATAATTCCTTCAATCGTCCGCTTGTAAGATTTTTTTCACGTCATAATTTTTTTAATTCTTGAAGCAATAAACAAAGGATATTGCAGCACAATCTCTTTGTTTCTTTGCAGCTTCACATCTTTGTTTGGAGGAAGCATCGGTCCTCGATTCACATTCAATTCGAATGTGCAAGAAGTCATTTCACCTGTGAGCACAGTGTTTAAGATTTCAAACAAGCGGAAACTTCCTTGTCTTTTGTTATTCATTGGAGAATCTGGATCTGGAAAGTCAGCTACGGTAAATAATGCATATAATCCAGTTTTAATGCAACTGGTTCACTTAATTAAGCAATTATGTATTCATTATGTAATACTTATATATTCATGTTCCTTCAGATTTCCAACATATTCAATGTCCCATCACCAGCCAAAGAAACTACTTCAAACTTTAATGTGTGGAGGCTGGCAAAAAATACTGGTATTTCTGAATCTGAAGAGGAGAATGAGTCTATCTCCAACGACAGCATAGAACTGGAGCTGCTGGACACCCCAGGCCTTTTAGGAAGAAATTCGGTTGAGCAAGATGCTAAAATCCTTCTCTCGTTGTCAACTCTCCTGAGAAGAGAATCCCACTCAAGACTCCCCACTGTCACGTTTCTCGTTGCCCGAATGGACGACAATCGGTTTGAAGGAGAGCAATCCAACTTTTCCCGAGTGTTAAAAGCCTATACTCAAATGCGATCTTACATCACGGACGAAACCTGTTCGAACTTAGTCCTTCTGTTGACACACTCTGATCGACCAGAAGTTCAAGATAACATGTCCTTCATAATTTACCGATATCAAGACGCGTTTCACAAGATTTTCAACGTCGAACAGATTCCATGCATTCCAGTAAATCGCAGCATAGAATTTCATCATTTGATACAAAGACTCTCTCAAATTGCAATGAAGAAGGGAAGGCGAGACGTGCTTCATGCTTTAGTCAATGATGTAAGTATGAGAAAGAGATTTTCTTCCACTGGATTCACACTTCGAAGCCTACCCGTGAACGGACTGGTTCCACCAAGACGAGCTCTAACTAACCGAGTTATGAGCAAAATGCTGGAAAGCGAGATCAGCACTGAAGCTAGGAACATTGACTCAGACAGCGGAGATGATGCGGATGACAATGGTGACGGCAGGAGTGAAAAATTCAGCTTTCACTTTGTCCCCTACGAATGGTTAAGGTTCAAAGGTCGCAAGGGCTACTTGCCGAAATTTACCTGTCTTCCACCAGAAAGTCAAATAGTTTTAGCTAACGATACATGCATTAATGTTGCCGATTGTCTAATTGGAGACAAGGTGCTGTCAGGTCGTCACCAGCCGAGAATAGGTGTGGTTACGAATGTGACCAGAGTAAGGGCACCGAACGATATCTGGCTTGATGACAAAAGCGTAGGTATACTGTACCATAAGGACAATAGGTCAGCCTCTACGTTTGTGTATGTTCATCAGAACGGTGCGTTTCGAATGGTTAACGCTGACCAGATACAAAGTGACAGTGGTCCTTATGAAGTCATGTATTATTTGGAAGTGGACAATGGGAAAGGCACGTTCGTGGCTGATGGATATGTTTGCACTTGTCATAATATGAGAAGCAGATAACAACAATAATTATTGTTGAACATGTGATTTATTACTTTTATTGTTTTTATATACACTTTTAATTTGGAATAAAATGGATTAGATTGATATCGTGAGAGTATTTGAACCCGATCCCTTCGTTCAAAGCCTTTGAGCCGTCATTCGTTTTGTAAATTTGCACCAATGGGATCCTCCCTGCTTCGGCGATATTTTTTGACAAAACTTTCATAGTTAACTTGCCAAATCCTTTCCTTCTCTCCTCGGGCTCGGTGTGGAAAGCATGTATGGAGCCGAATGGGAGGGCAACTGCGAAACTCACCAAATTCCATGTATTTTTTCCAGAATCGTTTTCAGACTCAAGGTAAATTCCTCCAGAGCTACATGATTCGATTGATGCTTCGAGCATGTTCAAGTAGCCGGTACGCTTCTCTGGCCACCTGTCTTCAACCATGACCGCATCCTTTATGCGGAGACTGCTTCCACGAATTATTGGACCGGACAGTAGTTTTGATTCTCTTTAAGAAAATCAGAGGCATATAAATCATCATAAATCAGAGTCATATTTTTGGCTTGTTACTAATTAGCAAAAAGTGTGCATATAATCCTACTTTTCATTCAAGATTTGCAGAGCTTCGTGTTTGTGCATGAAGTACAACGCGATTGGATCGTGCTCGTCTACTTGTCCATAACGTTTTGCCTCAGAGATCAAAACGGGGGCGACAGAATTTTCAATTCCTTCAAACTGATTTTCTCGTGTCCAGTCGAGTGCAGATAAAATTCGCAAAATGGCATCTTTAGATGGTCCGGTTTTGGGTCCACAAATTACATTTAGATTTTGAGGGAGACCCTTGGAAATTACCGGTTGTCTTATTAGTTTATATCATATCTACTTTATCTCTGCTGTGGCATATTTTTAGTAACTATACCTCGACATTTGCGACTCCCATGAAAGTTGTGGTGTCAGTAGACCACTTTTCTTGAGACTCGTCTGCAAAAAATTTCACCGAAATTTTGTCATCTTTCTTCAAGCTTTGCTTAAGCTTCAGAACATTCCAAATCTACGAACGTACAAGTAAGGCAAAACTTAAAAGTTACAATTGTGAGATTTAACTTAAGTACTCCGGCTCGATAGGCCAATTGCTCAAAATAGTTTTCTCCGTGAGGTTTTCTTATTTACCAGTCCAGACGTAGGGAATCTAGAATTTAACACGGCTTCCAGCTTTTCATAGTCCTGTGCCTGCACTTCGACAACATTTTCAGGTGACGGCATTTTATTTTAAATATTTAAACCTTGGGAAAATTTGATTAAGAACTGATGTGATGTAAGCGAAACGAATTGACGATATCGAGAACTTTTGTAAGGACGCGTAGACACAGGTCTTATTCGGTCTTACTTCACCAACCACTACTTCGCAAAGGATGAGAACAATTTATTATTATCTTGCATTTGGTCCGAATCATGAACAATTTATATACAATTTTTTCATGGAACTGGTTGGACAAGTTTTATGCGGTGTACATAGATGGATAACGAATCGGCTGGACAAAACCTGAGTCAAGCACCTGTCACTCAAGGTTTTTGCAATCAACTTGAAACCTTTCGTCATCCTAAATGCATTCGACAAGTTTGTGAAATCGTTGGTCACCTTGAATATAGTTGTAGGTCAGGTAGGTGCAATGACAATAAGCCAGCTCCAGGGCATTCCCAAAATGCCAAGCCAAAAGCCGCTTTCATTTCGCACATGCTTTGCAGCTTTCTTTGTGTAGTTATGCTGACTGTATACGCACATACTCAAAGATGAACAACTCGGTCGTGTTTAGATCTATATATACCTTTTGACAACTCGGCAACATCACATATATTAAGCGTCGCTGCACATGAAAATTTTTATTTTGACATTTAAAAAATATTTTAATTTATTTTAAATAAAAAGCTACAATTTATTTGTAGTTTTATTTATACAAATCAATATCTGCAAATAATGGTGCAATAATTTCAATATGGTCACTCAGCTCTGCGACGTACAATTCGTCTGGCGTGTAGCCGAAAGGGACGTTAATATGTACTTTATGTACTGAATTCCAGTGTCGTATTTTCAACTCCAAGTTTCGCTTGTTTATCGTCTGCTGCACATCCCTAACGGATCCAGGCGCATCAATTCTAATTCGAAGCATTGGCCTCGTTTTAATAAATTCAGTGACTATCCTCGGCCCGTCAGATAAGATTTGGTATCCTTGAATATTTTTAGCGTGCACCCACTTCTTTGTTGGTGGTCTTTGGTAAACAATTATACAAAATTTAATCTTAATGTATGCCAAATTATCATGATTTTTAAATGTTATAAACGCTTACACGTCTGAGTACAACTCTGGATTATCGGAAGAGAGTATCAGGGGCTTCGGTTTGCTTGTCGTTGTGTAACCTTGCTTCTCCAACTGCTCCTTGTGCTTCTGTGCGGCTTCCGCTTTTCTCACGGGATATTCGATATCATCCTCGTATTCGTCGTCCTCTAATTAATCGCGAACAAATTCACAGTCCAAGGTTTAATGCACTCTCAAGTATAAAATAAGATTATTGCAGATTGCAGATGTTAGAAAGTTTTGAGAAAAAGTACCTCGTATTGGGAGACCAAAGGAAGACGATATGACTAGAAGCACTAGGAAATGTGAAATTAAGTTCTTCATTTTTTGACACCTCGTCACGAAATGTGCAGCAGACATATGTGTTGAGAAATGAAGTGTAGCTCACTCTTCGACAGCTCATCGCCGATTAAAGGACCCCGACGCGAAGGAATCTTCACTAGTCCCAATATTCGCAAACATATTTCTATTGAGCGAATCAATTTAGTGTCTCACTGTCAATGTTGAATTTATTTAGCATAATGTGCTTTATAGATGAAATGATGCATTTCAGAAAATTCTTTTCAAAAAATTGTGTGATTGCATCTTGTACGAGCAGCTTAATGTCAAACTTTGCAAATTTTCCGACGAAAGTTGCTTGTCAAGTTGAATGTGTTCAGTATGTGCGTAAAGGGCATACCTACTCATCAAACGCTACCGTTTAACTATATATCATACATACGTTATGAATATTATCTACTAACTTGTATACACTAACTAACTAACTATGCACTTTCATCTATTTTTCCGATGCCGTTTTACATTGAAAACCAATCGAACAGGTTCTGAGGTTAGGGCTACTACAACACAGTTTGTTCACGCAGTAACTTACACGATCAGATATATATGAAACGTCTAATTACAGGCCAATAAGCTGCCAATTGTCAGCAATGATTGTGAGAGATTGTGATTTGTGATAATGAGAATGGCATGATCAATTTGTTACATGCTTTATGGTAATTCCTATGATTCACACATGCGGAATTCAAACGTAAAAGGGCAACGGAAAAATGGGATGCAAGTTTCTCTGGAGGACTGCGGAAGTAATTTTGCAACAACACATTTTCAATTTTAGTCTATCAGTGATCATGATCTCAAAAAATTGAGTTGAATTGTAAACAAAATCGCTAATCACTTCCTTCGAAAGTGACTCCGTTGAGTGCGATGGGGGAGATGTTGCGTAATCGTGAAGAGCACATGGAGCATGTTCTCTGTGGTCCTTTGACCCATGAAAGTAAGTAAACTCCAGTCTTCATTTATCAGAATCTCCAAGACATTATGATGTGCACAGCCCGAGCGAGAATAAAGATGAATGGAACATTGTGGGGAGACCTGACTTGTGTTGCTGTTGCCATGCCTAACCTAGGCCTAACCTTCCCATCAAATATCATAGAAGTCAGGTCTCCCCACATTATACCAGATGAATTTTTGACATTTTGGAGCTACGCAGCGAATTATATGCGTCAAGATCTTTCCCTGATCCCCTTTCGCCTTCCAATGAACAACAACTAAAATTCCGAGTCAGTAATTTAATTTTTAAAAATAGCAAAACTAAAAAAGAATGACCATGATTTTGCAGCAACCACTTTTCAAATTCTCGACAGCGGACGGTCTTTCGCAAATAATTGGCAAATTCATGTTACTAGTTCTTCTTGTGGTCATCCTAGTTGGAACAGTATCCGGCCTGGCATATGCGATTTGCTACGTGTTGAACAGAAGATTGGAAAACATGCGTCTTCGAGTGGAAAATGAGAAGAAGTGCGAGGCTCGCCAGACCACTCAGGATGAGAATGATTTGAAATGCATTTTTGTTCAAAATGATGATGCAGCCGCTGGAAATGGGAACCCAAGTCCAGTTCCAGAAATGTGCATGGAATGCTCATCGTTGGGGACTGGTACTGGCAGTAAAAAGCAATCATTGGCAAATCTTCCTCAAGTTCAACCGCAAAAAGTGGCTTCAGCAAATAACAATGCAGATTCCATTGGTCTAGGGTATGCATTTATGAGTGGTTAAACAAAAATATACATCTCAAATGATTCAAGAATTCAAGAATTTCAATTTTGTTTCAATTTGTCAGATACGTCACAAATTCTCAACGCATATTTCGGGAAGTCTTGAGTTGATCAAGTTCCAATCCAAACTCCAACAATGAATTTCTTCTTCTCTCGCTTCAGTAGAAGATGGTTAATAAGTAGTGTGCAATTTATAATTAGGTTATTGCTAATCATTTGTAAGTTGTAATCTGTTAAATGATTGTAAAATTGACTAATTGGAAATAAATTTATTTTGTTATATCTGACGAATGGTATGCCATAATTAGTTTATTCACTTTTACGCACGTGTACAACAACAAATAGTAATTCCAAGTATTTAAAAAAACGTCTTAAGCCTGTCTAAAACTATTCATATTTATGGGCCAAGCTTAACTGCTTTTCGCTCTGGTGCGGGTGCCACCTTATTGGTTCCACCTTTTACAGGTGGATGCATTTGGGCTTGTAGGGACTCTTGTTTATGTGACCATGTCGCAGATTCGCCAGAATCAGAGCTTTCCTCTTTGGCTACTACATCATACTCCAACTCGTCGTCGGTATTCTCCACCTCGCAAACTGAGCACAGAGGACCCCACATGATTGTAAGAGATGATCTTTCGTCGTAGAGTTCCTTGCTGTTCGAATTAAGTTTTCATTAAATTTGGACCTTAACAAAACTAACGTAACTTAAACTTAGTGTAACTTAAAAAGGTGAAGAATTTTGCTATTACCCAATGCAAGCGTATAGACTTCTCATAACGATAACTGATAACACCTGGAATTATATGTGCAGTGGACATATGAAAATGAATCATAATCTGAATTTTCTGAAATAATCATCGTCGTATCATTTCGTGTTACCTCTAATAAAATTATTATTGCCCCAAAGGAACAAAATATTATTGCAATCGAGACGTTCACTCCTCTGTACATCCCTTCACATCCTGACTCGTTGAATGTAGTACTGTTCTGGGTGCAATTGACATCCAAATCCTGGGCAGAAGATTCATTTGGACAATGTCATAAAGCATTCGTGAGCATGTCTGACCAAATCAAATATGTAGTTTAAAATTAAATGCAGCTGAAGAATTATATTTACCTTGCAACAAGACGGTGGTAATGCAGATTCATTAAACTGGAGCCAGTCTTCGTAACCTTCACTTCCACAACATTTAAGCTGCGTCTTACAAACAAATTCAAGTTTCTACAATCCGCAACATTCCAAAAAAGGTCATAATCATATTCTCAAGTGGTTACCGTCGTTTGAATCCCATCCCATGTGGCTTGTGCGTATGACGAAGCATATGTGTCTGTGTAATATTGAGACAAGCGAGTTTGTAGGAATTCGTGCATTTCTCCGTCAGTTTTCACAGACTCCGTAAACTGAACCAAACTACAAAGTATAACGGCGACTGGAACAACTTGCGCCACTGGAACTCGAAGGAAGTACTACAGACGTTACAAACATGCACGGTTCAATGCAATATTCATCAAAATTCCAATTAATCAAGAAGTATTTTACCGTTCGAATGTGTTTCAAATTGAATAATGCATATCTGCAATATGGGGCCACTGACATTGGCTGTACGACACCTACAATGTACACCATCTTGTAGAAGGTGTGGGTGTCGAGAAAGTATAATGCAAATTCCATCGGTGTATCCAGAACTGCTACAACGATCACAAAGACAAAGAAGACAAATCCAGTTACCTGTTTGAGTGGATGGAGAGAAGATACCTCACAAATATGAAACGTGGAAGCCGGAAGCTCATAAATTTATGGTTGCATGAAGCCAAATTATTCCAATTTGCTTATTACCCCAATTAAAATGGAGAATAACTCTAGTGATTTTGCCAAACCGTCAACAGTTTTTGGGTTAACATCTCCAAAGATCTTAACATGTTTAAGTCTAACTTCTGAAGCACGACGAGTGAGCATGAACTCATCACCAGGATCTGGCAGATATTTCGCATGGTTCGGATTGAACGGTTTTCCAACGGATTGGATCAAATTTGTTTGTGACACAGCGACGGGAGGATTATACGGCAAGAAGTTGACTTTATGCTCGTCAATCGACAGTTTTGCAAAGTCCGTCTCCGAGTCTACGGGAATGATATGGTGGTGATGGTGCTGCTGTGCCACCTCCCTCGACGGAGGTTCTGGCTTCTTTGGGTCATGGAATATGTGAGAAAAGGATTTGCCAACGGGTTTCGATTGAGATTTGGAAATGGGTCCATGTGATGATGAAAGGACAGAGAAATCCGATGGATTGGAGATGGGAAACGCGCTGGATGACGTGACAGCGGAAGAGTCTGTGGGGTGATACATTGTGATAACGGAGCATGAAGAAGTTCATCAATGAAACACTTTTCCATGCTGGAAGAGTCAAGCAAAAACGATGTCAAAATTACTGTCTAAAAATGGATTACTGGAGAAATGGATGGGAAGCGGATATGCGATGGAAACCAGGTTTGCTTGCAGAAGTTACACTTGGCAGTCGTCTACCTCGTATCAGTCTGATATAGAGGAACCAGTTTTGAGCATGGACCAACAACGTGTGTCAATAAAATCTTGTCAATGAGAAAACTCAGAACTAAAGCTCATTATTGATTAACCCAAAAAGAGATCTCTATAAATTCCCTAAGCTGTAACACGAATGCGAATGGAAACGCTGATATATAATCGGTTTTAGGCAGTGTGTGCAAATCATCAATCATAGCCAAAGTTGCCAATGAAAGCTGTCGACATATATCTCGTCCACACTTTTATGGTTTATATAACGTGACTCGTCCTAAGAGCGTCCGCGTTGGTTTTGGTTGTGTCGGGTCTAGCTCCAGTCCAGACAGCACATAATGCCACCATGCAAAACTGCATTGCACATTCAGACATTCGCTGGCACAAGCTATGAGCAACAGTTGCCCTTTGTTCCATCCACTGGTTACGTGGTCGAAGCAAAAAAAGATATGATGACCTTGGCTTGGATCGTCTTGGTTTACATTTTCAGAGCAAAAACGGATACACCAAGAGTAGGAGTTTTTTGGCAACAAATTCGCTAGCGTCATATGTTCATGTATATGCATGTGAATCTGCTTAGAATCATACTTCTCGTCAATCTTTAGTAATCCAATATGCATGAGCATGTATAAATCTTGGGCACCAGGCACCAGCTGAAGTCTGAAGTTTTTTACAAGTTTCCTCAAAATAAACTTCGTTTACAATTTCTAGTGCAAATGTTCCCACTCCTTTTGTCAGTTTGTCTGAGTGTTTAAGATGACTGATCACAATGAGCATTTAGACAAAGACGAGATTTTTGTGCGTTCAGGCTCAAGAGCCCGCAATGCTCTCTGCATTGCGAAATCATACGGACTTGAATTTTGTTTTTTGCTGTACGGCATTGCGAATAGCAATTCCCAAATCACAATTCAAAACTTTTACATTGACCGAATATGTCGGGTCACGAAAAACTTGAGTTTAGACGAGTGCCACAACCTGACTTCTGGACATTATGACAACAATGGTAAATCCATAGTGCTGCTATTGGCAGTTATTTAATTAGCAAATTGCGTGAAAATAAATTAGCTTAATCCTGATTTCAGAAAAGTTGCTGGAGGTGACCGCTTCAGAATATATGATGTATCAAAATCTAATCGAGAATGGCTTCCCCATCCTCCTCTCCTTTTTCCTGGGTTCTTGGACGGACGCTAATGGGAGTAAACCGATACTAATTCTGTCAATGTTTGGATACTTCATATCTTCCTTGATGTACACACTCTTCTCCCTAACGCCCGATCTGTCTCCCACGTACATTCTCTTGAGTTCCACTGCGATTGCAGGGGGAGGAGGATTAACTGCATTGCTCATTGCTGGAGTTAGCTTTGTCACGAGACAAGTGCCGATTGAGAATAGGAGCTTAAGACTCGCAATTTTGAGCGTCTGCTTTGATGCTGGTGGCTCGATTGGCTATTTCACTGGAGAAAAGGTGAAGACTCGCCCATGTAAATTTGGCATTTAATTTAACCTATCTCCGCATAGTTTCATGTATAATTTTTTCATATTTATTTAAAAATTTAGGTGTACAAGCTCATGGGGTACACGCAAGTATTCGGGTTAACTGCGATTCTGTACGGATGTTCTGTGATATGTGCAATACTTTTGATCTCAGAAGAGAAGCCTGAAAATAGAATAGTTCAGACGAGGAGAAGTTGCTCCGGTCGATGTGTGGAGTTCTTTGATGTTGGCTCTATAAAAGAAACAGTGGTTACCTGTTTCAAAAGAAGGCAGTACAATAGACGAAGGTTCATTTTTATCCCTTTTCCAAGACAAACGATTTAAATTATTGACGATGATTCTTGGAATGATTGAAGGATAAAAAAAGGAAACTGCTCAAATATATATTAATACTTGTAGGTGGATACTTATCATGTCGCTCAGCATTACTCTCCAATACTTATCGTACTCCGTAAGATCCTTTTTGTATCTGTACACACGAAACAAGTTCGGGTGGGATCTCGCAGACTACTCCAACTTTTCTATCGCCACTTGTGTACTTAACAACGTTGGTATGAGCAAATTAAATATAGTGTATTTATTGAGTCTTCCAAGTAATACTTTTTAAGAAAAATACATTCTTACAAAATAGTCATACTTCCACAGGTGGTCTCGTAATAACCGTAATTGCGATACAGCTTTTCCAAGTTGAAGATATATACCTGGGATTACTCACTGTCACAAGCAATCTGTCCGGATATTTGGTCATGATCTTTGCCAGTTCAGGTTGGCTCATGTACTTAGGTTAGTAAACTGTGAGATCGAGTCTCTTGACATTTTGTGAGTGAAGATGATGGAATTATGATGCTTTTTGTGTGTGGGTTGGGTTTTCATTTCACGTGTGTTTTTTTCTTCCAGCATCTGGTGTACAGATGTTGGGAGCTGTCACCACAGCTGTAATGCGCTCAATCCTTTCCAAATGTGTCGATCCAGAAGAGCATGGGAAACTGTTTAGCCTTGTGACGTGTACAGAACTCGCAATGCCCTTTATCGCTGGCCCTTTGTACGGCTTGATTTTTATGAACACTGCAACAACGCTTCCATACGCTATATTCCTAGTTCCTATAAGCATCCAGGGATTCCTCCTACTCTCTTACGTGTAAGTATGGAGATGTAACTTGAACAGTACTTTTTGATATGTTCATTGTCAACATAAATTTTATGAATTCTTCCAGGTATTTGAACCATTTGAGGGCAAACTTGTCGCCGTACTCTGCTCTGCGAGAGGAATAATACCAGTACAAAAAATGAAGATGAAGAAAGATGTAGTTCTGCTCAAAACGACTTATTAAGAAACTATCATGCATATCAATCATGCAAACATTTTATATTACAGTATTATTAATCATATACAAAATATAAGCATTCATGAATGACAAAAAAAACTTCTGCATCTTGGATTATTCCTTTGTAAAACGTCGATTTACATGTTAAATAGTGTGTTATATGGCATCATGCTATAAATCCAGCTCGCACTAGTCGGTAAACTAATTATGTTTTCTTAACTGTCACAAATGTACCGAGCGAAAAACAGTCTTCCCCTTTAGCCTCTTGAATACGGGTGTGTTTGTGTTTCTTACGGTTTACATCTCAAATAAAATTTGAAAATGTGGATTTCAATAGTATTTCTTGTGTACGCAACTTGTCTTGTGTGTGGGCAGCCAACAACTCCTCCACCTGGAAGTAAGATTGTCTTGAAAAAAATAACCATCGCGTAGAAGTTTAAAATTCCATCGGTTTGTATACAGTAGCAATTTAGTTTGTAGTTAAATTATTGGATTTTCTTGTTTCCGCAAAAACAGCGGCGGATGCGTTGGAGTCATTTCCTTGGATCAAGGCGTCAAAGGTAAAAGCAAGGTTTGGCACTTCTTCAACAACACCGACGCCGGTAGCTTCACTCACTGCTGAAAATGCTCCAGCCCAAGGTTCCCAGCAGCCAGTTTCTGGTGGACAACAGCAGCCAATTGTAGGAAGCCAAAATCCTATTTTAACTGATGAGATTTTGAAGAGTTATATCGCAGCATTGACAGCGATGCAGCTGCAGCAACCAGCCATAACATCCCGTCCAACAGTGATAGTGCCACCGGCGAAACGTCCGTTGAAGGCAAAAGTGCCGAAACAGATACCTGCTGGAAGCGTTATTCCAGCAACAACAGAGTCGTACTGGACAGAGGAGCGGAAGGAGTATCCCGACTCTTTATACGATGAATTCTATCTCGACTGGTTGAGGAAGAGGCAGTCTGGAGATGCCCCAATTGCTGCTGGTCCAAATCCCAACGAATTCAGTGGGTCGTCGAATGATTTGCAGGAAATGAATGCTCCTGTTCCACAGCAGCAATCATTTCCACCACCACCGCCTGCAGCCTACCCGCCTATGCCTATGCCACCGTTTAACCCATTCTTGTACCCCTTTGCTGGAATGAAGTTATCAAAAGCCATGATGAGTGCTCAAGTGAACGCTGCGATGGCCGCTTGGAATATCACAACTACTCCAAAACCAATCAAAATCAAGCTAAAAATTCCAATCCCTGCGGGAAGCGACTTGGCCCAAGTGGTAGCTAGTGGAATCGCCGCTTTTCCAGCGGGTACTACTTATGACCTTTCTAAGAAAAAATAGGTGGTTCGATTTGACGATGATGGAGTACGGATACGTTTGATTTTATTATGTTTATGAGATGAAAATAAAAATCAATAAATTACTTTTTTCTTGTATTAAACAATTTTTTAAAGTAGCAAGTGGCATATTTTCTTAAAAGGCTGCACCAAAGAAACGCTGACTATCCAAGATATGTGTATTCCGATCATCATCTACCACCCCAGAGTAAATTAATGGCAAAATGTGGTTTTCAAGACGTCACATGCATCTTTTTTTGCTATTCTCGCTCAGCTTCCGGAATGGATACGAGTTTGGAATTGAGGATGTACGGATTCTGGCTGAACTTCCTCTTGCCAAACTTGTGCTTCATGTGATAAACTGTTGTTGTTTGTTTCAGAGTTTCTATATCGTCCAGACTGAATGAAGGTCTTGCTGGAGGAAGTGCAGTGGACGAGCTAAATGGGAATGAGCTCAATGCCCCAAGTTCAGCCATAAATGCACTCACTATCCACAGCGAGAACGGTTTTGAGACAAGGCTTGGGAGATATCCAAGCATCAAAATGAGATCTTGAACCATTGCGATGAAAGCTAGTGTGAGTATCCCAACTACGATCAAAGATGTAATCGTTGCTCCTCTCCATAGCAGGCAGAAGGATAGTCTTAGCTGAAATTGTAGATAAATGAAACATGAATCTGACACTTGACTAAAATCTCGAATTCATAAATACTTACACTGATTTAAATATGTGCATATACCTTTCTAATCCCCAAATTGAGTATGATTGCAAAAATTACATCGCTAATGCTCGCGATGAGGATCAAAATCGTGTAAATGAAAAGAGCAAATGCTGAAATATCATTGAAAAATAATCATTACAAAAGTGGATAGTTGATAGCAATAAATACTCCAAAAAATAACTACATCCGCACTTACTTATTTCCTTCTGCTTTCTAGCATTTGCTTCGCCTTGCATTTGCCGCAACTCTAATCCCAAGTCAATTAGTGTTCCAATACTGCTCAGCCCAACGATGCATGATATTGCCTGTAAACAGAAGAATCGTAATAAGTACAGCTCAAAGTAGATTTTCCACCTATTTAAACTAATAACGAATACGTAATTCCGCTTACAATAAGTACTTCACTGATTAATTTTGAAGTTTTCCGGAGCTGGAAGTACCCTTCGTCTTCCGAGAACAGTTTTCCTAGTACAACCATTGCTGCGACGTAATTTTCGCACAAAATTTTCCATCAGAAGACAGGATCTTTCACTATTCGACTTTTATGCGTGTTCGCATATAATGACACAATTTATGCCACTTCATACAATTCTGATTTTTTGCAGCACAACTTTCCAGCAGCAATAATTAATTACAAATGCCTCAATCAGCTAAAATCATTAGTGAATTGGGAAATACGAACCACGAGATCATAAGACTAACGATTTACTACCAATTTAGGGAAACTTGATTAGGACTGTGGTATCAATGAACTGAAAAGGAAATTGTGTTGCCGGATGTGGCCGTATGGATTCGTCCATAATATCATACATTTTTGACTTGATAAATATGAAATACATGCTTATGGTCCTTTGTGCTTTTAATGTATTCAAGCTCAAGCTAACAAAAAAAATTAGGAATAGGAATAACTCTAAAGGAAAGTGCATACTCTGCAGTCATTTGTGTTTGACATATTTTATGGAGGATGTAGTGAACTCCCCTCTGCATGCTCTTTGCTTAAACATACTCATTTATAACTATCGCTGAAACGGTCTACATTGTTTGTGCATTACAAACATGTACATAAATAGTACGACATGAAATGAACAAATAAATGCATTTGGGAGGACCAACGCCAGGCCCTAAGCACATCTCCGGTGCTTTATCCATGTGTTTTTATGATCCTTTTATAATGTTCGTAGTTTGGAATGTTGAGTTTTTAATGTTCTGCTGACTGATGAACTCTATGAACATGACCTTTAGAATGTTTATGGAAAGTCCTTGATAATTAAATCTCCCCGAATTTACAAGCTATTCTAGTAAATATCAACTTCATATCAAATTTATAGACTTTGTCTTTGGTGGCAATATCAATGTGCATACTTTGATCTGGAGTAAGGGCACGAGCAGGCAAAGAAAATATAAAGTCAGAAAATTGTCTGCGACCATTGAATCGCCATTCATATCTACTCTTGTACGTGCTACATAACGAAACTGTAACTTCAATGAATTGTGATTCTCTAGCAATTGCCTAGAAGAGACCTACTTCGTACAGGTGTTATATAAATGTTAGCTTACGATTGGATAAAATTATATGTGCACACCGAAGCTAATATGCAATTAAGTTGCTTTCGACATGCCATGAAACTGGAAATGCTGATGAATTTTTTTTTCTTTGTTCCTTCCATTCTCATTTTATTCTGCCTGCATACATGCCTGTGCTTTTTGTTGGATTATGAATATACAATACTCCGAGTGTGTTTGCTAGAAAGACATCCAATAGTAGAATAACTCATAAAATATAATTTTTATTAACACATTCATATGACACACTTTTTTGCAAGTTGTGGCGAGCTTCTGATGTAACTTTAAATCGATCTTTTGGCAATAAATAATCCGGTTATTAGTAAAAATGTACTTCAAGGTAAAATAAGACGTGTTCGGATACAGGCGGTAGACTAGACGTGACTCTATTAAACTGCGGAAATTGATCGGAATTTCGATGACCATATATGTCGGGACACAGACGAGAGAGGATAAATTATTAAACAGGAATATCGATCCAGAATCCTTTCTTTTGATATGGAAAACTGTGTGTACATCAAACGCGTGCTTGGGAACGATTAGAGTAACTCATAATAACCATTTTTGCGCTATTTTCCATACTTTTCTCCATAACCTTTTGCTTTCTTCCCATTTGCAGCGAGGGGACCCGGTCTAAAAATATTCGAGTGCAAAGAGAAGTACATATTTGCATCCATGTTAAACACTTTATTTCGAGTCCAAGTCAGTAGGACTCCGGCCTAGAGCCACGAGCCATATTATGATAGTTAACTAAATAGCTCTGCAATATTGCAGAGCCTCGTCCTATCATAAACACGACTACGAATTCATATCTCTTAAATTGATGAAGGACTCATTCAATTGGGTAAATTCCTTTTTGGCATTGTTTATGTCTGTGTAATGGGCCCAAGCGTGAAAGTGCGAAACACTGTATTACAAAGGGACAATTTGTGCATAGGACTATTTGACCTGGTTTTGCTTGTCCGTGTGTCTCAAAATGAAAGTACTCGTTGCATACATTTTTCAATGGATTTCAAGTTGATTTTAATAGTGCAGTTTAGATTAACATAGACCTTTTAAAATTATAACTACGACACACTCAAATCATTTTATGCAATGCGAAAATGGACGTAGTGCTCACGATCAGATACATCCCTTCTCGCCTTCTAACAGCATGAATTACCTACTATTGTACTTTTTTATGACTGTTTAGGTATATTTGCTACAATATATTTTTATATTGCAACTGGCATTGTTTTTGCAAGTTTGTCAAAACAAAGTATGGAAAAATTTTCATGCTAAATGTCACTCACGCCAGGAAGTTTCATTCACCAATTATTGCCTGTGACCATCACATTGATGCAGTCTGCCTGATATGTGTATGTGTATGCGTGATCGTGTTATGTGATGTGACAATCTCTAATTCCAGTCATATGAGATGACATCAGTTGCACTGCAAACTGGAACAAGGAGACAAAGCTGGAACTTGCGGAACTTGGTGAGTGTAATTTTACTAAAGTTTCCAGCTTTGCAATCTTTTGGATTTAGTTTCTCACATTTGACGTATTCTCTGGATAGTATCAATATTAAGGTGATATGCATCGATTTTTGCAAAGTAATTTGCATATTTATTGCTGTGAAGTATTTCTGTTTTCTGCCGATTTTGGATTTCAGGGAGCGTAATATTTATTTTGTAAGTGATTTAGGACCATTTGACCTATGTTAGGATCAAGTAAGGTAGGATGAGACTGTCGGTGTTATAATCTTGAGCATATATTATAGTGTCCAACGGTGTGCGTTTGTTCGAGTTCATGACTTTGACACATATTTGGGCAAGTAGCTCTGTAGTGTTGGCTTATCTTTGGACCTCCGATGGAAGCTCGCTCTTCGCCTTGGTTGAGTCGTCATGTTAGCAGTTGTCATATGGACCTTATCAGTAAACAACTTGATCATTGTGCCTTTGCTCGTGGGAAAGCCTAGAGAGTAGCTGTATATTTTTTTCACATTTCATCAACAATCCAAAAACGATGATTCATAACAGTGCAATTCACTATTCATTATATTCCTTCATGCATCGTGATTCGTGATCGTTAGTTCAACTCGAATCTTACCTGGAATGTGCAACAACGCCTACAAATCAGCGAGCAGAATTACTTAATACGTACGCGGTCCTGGCAGGTCTGCACTAGCATACTACTTAATACTACAACAATCTAGCCTTGCTTGATCTATGAGAATATGTTCAAAACCGTTCCCATCCAAAACGTAATGAAGTAACCGTTGCTTTTTTGTAGAAACGAACTTACGACTTCATCTTGAATTTCATGTATAATACTTTTCATTTGCATAAGACATTTGTTCGCAAGAAAATTGAGTGCAGTAATTGTTATCTTCCTGATTCAATGATAGAAGTTTGTAGAATTTTTTATTTCACAGTAAACTAGACATGATATTATGCGCTATGATTATGCGAACCTTACTTGATAGCGTATGCTTCCAGTTACTCCAGCAGTGTCATGCTGTGCATGGGGCTACAACAATAATTTCAGTACAAAATGGTGCATTAGATTTCAGGTTTCTCTTTGTTGCTTATTTAGTTCATTTCCATGATGGATCGTGTACGGCAGCGACGTGTCTGGCTCCCCAGCGTTCTGTGCTTGGTTGCCTTGAACTTCCTGTTTGCAAGCGGCCTCCTTCTCCCTCGAGGAACTGTAAGTGTGAAGCAAAAGGCCGTAGACCCTGTTTTTCGTAGACCTCCAAGGTACGAACCTTACTACAGAGGAGCTCAAGAAAAAGGTATACGGCTACTGGAAGGGTTATCATGTTGCATCAGTCACTTGTGTGAATCATCTCCGTTCTTATAAACACATTTGATCTTGATTTTATAGCCTCGGATTTCCCAGAATCCGAAGTACCGGATGCACGTCCTCCTCCAAGCAACCGCTTGTTTAATAGCTCAACCGTGGAAGAAGTGATAGTCGAAGTTGGAAATATTATCCGAGATGATACTCTTCGTCAAATTTTTGCCAATTGTCTCCCCAGCACATTAGGTAAATATACCATGAAAATGTCACACTTCAAATGAAAATATATGGTTACACTTGGAGTCACGTTGCAAATTGCTTTTTCAATTTTGTTCGACTTTATAATCCAAAAACAGATACCACGATCCTCTACCACGTCAACGCTAGCGAATCCAAGAATTCACGTCCATACACATACATAATTACGGGAGGTAAATGCAATTAACTATATTTGATGTAAAGAGCACATTTGAATTAAAATGAAAGGTACAAAGTGACAATATGAATTTTAGATATACCTGCCATGTGGCTACGTGACTCTACCTACCAGATAAACCCCTACGTTCCACTCGCCAAGAATGATCCGGATCTCCGCCAGCTAATTCTCGGGGTTATTAATACTCAAGCGGAAATGATCAATTCGTACCCGTATGGAAATGCGTTCTTCCCATTAAAGCACTGGGGGGAAGCTGTCATTGCTGTCGACATACCAGAAGCATCATCAAGCGACAGCGTCTTTCCAGAATACAACAGGCGAGAAGTTTTCGAAGCAAAATACGAACTAGACAGCTTAAGGTGAATTAATACAACGATAGTTTTAGAGCTGGAAAATACGCATTTATACTAACTACCATATTTTTGATTATATTTCTTTAAAAGTTCTTTCCTGTACTTGTCAAAACACTACTATGACTCGACTGGTGACCTTTCGTTCGTTCACAATCCGAACTGGATTCGCGCTGTAAAGACGACATTGCAAACTATGAAGAAAAACCAAGGCGGCACCATTGAGGTTTTGGGAAAAGAGCCATTTAAGGTATTTCGAATTTCAGGATAATTTTGGGGGGAATTTGTCAATACATTTTTATGGGAAATCATATAACCAACCACACATCTTCGTATCCTTCAGTTCACTAGATACACACGAACTCAGTCTGAAACAACGAATTTGTATGGAATTGGAAATCCCGTGAAACGGTGTGGTCTCGTTCGCTCATTCTTCCGTCCGTCTGATGACTCGACAATCTTTCAGTACCTGATCCCTGCTAATGCACTCGCAGTTGTGGGGCTTGAGGGAGTCGCAAACATTTTGCAAACATCGAGAGTCGACCCTGGTCTTTTGGATGAAATAATTGTTCTAGGTACTTAATTTTAAATTGAAATAACTAAATTAAAATTATATTGACATAATTTTTACATGTGATATATGTATTTAGCGTATGAAATCCGGGAAGGAATACAGTTCCACGGGATAGTCAATCATCCCCAGTTTGGCGAGGTATATGCATACGAGGTAGACTGCTATGGGTCTGTGCTTTTCGCAGACGATGCAAACTTCCCGAGTATCCTTAGTGTAAGTTTTCAAGTTTAAACACATTTTTCAAATAGTTAATATCCTTTAGCTTATATTTCATGGCTCCAGCACGTGTATTTTTATCGTTTAGATGGCGAAGTTCGGCTTTGTTAGGAAGGACGATCCTACCTACCTGAACTCAAGGAAATACATTCTATCTCCAGATTGGAATCCTTACTACGCAGCAGGAAAATATCCAGGCATAGGCAGTCCTCATACTGGCCTACAGAAGCCGTGGCCAATGGCTCTAGCAATGCAAGCGATGACATCACGCGATGAGTTTGAGATCGTGAGACTCCTTGGATACTTGCGAAATACTACTGCAGGAACGGGCCTAATGCACGAGTCGTTCAACGTTAATGATCCTGCCGCCTACACAAGGCCATGGTTTGCGTGGGCTAATACCGTCTTTGGAGACTTGATCCTTCATTTGTACTACCACTATCCGCACTTGTTGGCTGGAGAAGCTCCAAGAAAATCACGAAAGAGAGATTGAAGGCCAATATAGAACAACACTGATCCAACAACAAACAGTCATGAGAGAACTATAACCTGTAACTACTTAGCTGAGCTGGTGCTATGTAATCTAATCGTATAAAATGAATACAGCTAAAAGTCAAACGAATCCAACTATAATTAATATATATATAAATACGTCATACACTACGATGCTCGATTGTAAACATCTTTTTTATTTAAATCTAAAAATGCAACTTACTATTTTAATGATACGACCAATATGTATGTATTGAATTTGAAACATGAAAATATTTTCTTCATAATATCCTTGCAAATAAAGGAACTATTTTAACGTTATCCGTGTTTCGTCATTGATCACTTTTTCGTAATCATCGGCTGATCGGCATGAAAATGACAAGAAACCAAAAAAGGATTATTGATGTTTTCTATAACGCGATATGAATAACGTTTTTATTGCTCTCAGTAGATCTACATGATACGTGTCTACATACAAAACTACAATGTGCACTTTTTGATTTATAAACTAAAAGGGACAACAACGGTAAAGTAATATATTTCCTAACTCCCTGAACAACTGATTCATTCTAGCAAGCAATCTAGTTTCAACTGATTTATGTAAAGGTGGGCAGGCTGCATCGTATCCAGGCATCGCTTCAGACCAGACTTACTGAGGCTTTACTTAAAGTCCTTTGAACAGCTCGTCTCCAGGAATCCTCTTCAGTGTTATGTTGAAGGTAAGATCTGGGTAAGGCTCCTCACCTAAGAGTATACATAGACAAATTAGAAGCTGCTAGCCTCATTTGCCCGATGTTAACTGCAGATTTTTTCATGATTTTGGATGCGATAACAGATAATCCCTGTTTCAATTCACCCAAGAATCACAGATTTTTTATGGCTTACTCACAGCAGGAATAATACTTGTCGTGCCTTTCCGCAACATTCTTTACGATTTCAAACCCGGAGGAGTTGTGCATATCCGATAAGTCAAGGCCAGCAGTCTGGAAGGAACGAAAAGCGAAAATATTTGTACAACCAACATCGATAAAGATGATGCCAATTTGCTATTATTAATTTCACTGTACCCCATTGTAAAACTGCACATCCATAACATTTCCATCAAAAGTCCATGAGCCGAATTTCAGGATGCATTTTTGCTCGCCGTACGGCTGTCTTCTTAAAGTAAAACTGCATTGTGAAGTCACTTTGCAAGGTGGCACCCAGAGCACCTGAATATAAACAATTATGTTATAAATATTGTAAATAATTTTAAAGTAATTCCGAAAATCCGAGGATAGCTTAGAATAGCATATTATGTATGTTTTGTTATTAACTTTTCCAGTGGAGTAGAGGATGACATTGGATTTCCAACAGTTGACCATATTTACGGGATCAGCACTATTGTAAAGGGTTACATCGGGCGTCTGAGAGTACATATGCAAAAAAATTAGCGATCCCATCTCATTTCATTTACAATTTTTTTATTTGGGCTTTGTGTGTGGTACCCATAATTCCTCTGGGTCAAGCCTGAGCACAGTTGCTCCTCCATATTCTTCTGGGTTCCATGCAAGTCTTGGATCATCCCAAACCTAGGTCGTGTAATTAATCATTCACAAGTTGTATCCTTCACGTATTTTGTTTGTCTTCGCTTAGTAAATTCAAGCTATTACTCACATATTTCAACCACAAATAGCTTTCCAAGACATCTCGTTGTTCACACTGAAAGGAAAAAGTACAAATCATGTAAGACACCAAAAAATTGTCTTTGTTTTAAAAGGGTACTCTAATAAAGTTGTAGCGTGCACACTTACAACACTGAAATCGATGAGGCTGGCACCAAACTTGAGCTTAAGGTCAAAATGAAAACGATCAAATGTTTTTATCGAAAGTTTTAATTAGTGTTTTAATGAGTCGTAATAAACTTGGGCTCCATTTTACCTTAATATGGTCAGGATTGACTTTTTTATTATACCCTTCAAAGACAGTCTTCAAAAGCCTGGTTCGGTCTTCAGTGGTTCCTTGGTTGGAATGAAACTTCTTCGGCTCAGCAGTGGTCAGCAAATCTTCCTCATTGGCTTCAGGAAACGCTGCAATTATTTAAGAATTAGAAACAACATTTCGTAAAAAAAACAGTATTAAAAGGCAAACACGGTTTTGCTCGAAATATATGCTTTAATAGATTTACCCAACGCCACGGCGAAACAGATCGCGAATGCAATAAAAATGGACTTCATGATGCCGAGTGAAAATGAAAGCACCGTTTCTAATCTCGGTCAAAATGTGACTGAATTTTTACTCTGCAAAGTGGACATAAGTAACTTTCGAAATGACGTCAATAAATCATGGATTTGGTGTAGGTGTGTGTACCTCCCCATCCTCATATTTTCTCCGGCAATTTGCTAGTGTTTTCGCTGATGGAACATGACACATTTTTATGAAGGTAAAGTGGCTCACTTTGGACAATGGCTAAAAGTTAAAATAAATCTTCCGATTAAAAAGTTTGCACTGTGGCGAGGTCATAAATACATATGCATATCCACAAATAGTATATATAGTGAATGGTCCTCTGTCAACATTCTAAAAGTCTCAATTGATGCAACCATTTGTCTCCATATTAGTAGCAATAATAATAACGATAGAATGCCATAAACTTTTGACGATCGCGTCATATTTAATCGTTCAAAATATGCTGGACAATATATACATCAAGTTCGCAAAATATAGGACCACGAATAACTAAGCTATATATGCGGATACTAGATGTAAATGGCTGAAAGAGGTCATCTTGATTTACTTTGATTAAATGTGTCTTTGGTTTAAAGAGATTTATATGGGGAACCTTTTTCTATACAAATGAGAAATTAACGCACAAGTGACGTACATGTACATGGCATCGTAAGTCCGGAGTGTGTACGCAATTGATGCTACACGAAAACTGAAAGGGTTGTTACTTTCAGCAATTAAAGGAGAAAACTTAAGTTGGTCTTCAAGGACGAAAACTCTTGCATACGTTGGGCTAAAGTGTGATTGTGATATAAGATATATGCAAGGATAATTATGTACATGCACAAAACTGTATACATATATGTTGTAGTAATTATTTACGGTATTTTCAGAATCAATTTTTTACGAGAATGAAATTTTTATTTTGAAATTGTCCGGTAATCAGTAACAGTTTGAAAATGATTGATACATGTCTTGGATATTTATAGCTTGATTTGTATGTATGATTTAAGTGTGATTTAATTATGCTATGATCTGCACTTTTGAGAAAAGCTAAAGTATGTTTTTGCAACCTATGAGTGCAGTATATTAGTAGGTGCAAATTTAAATATGATATCACCGTCGAAGTTCAGAGCTGGTTCAATTACATTGCTTTATTCAGATCAAATCAAATACTCTTTTAACTCAAATTTATACAGTTTTATGCTTAAGTTTTTTAGTTCTTCGATCACGTCAGTTTCCCATCAGGCTTCAAACCAAGCTTTTGCTGATACATTAAGATGGTGAGCACTTAACGCCCTTTGAAAAGCTCGTCGCCAGGAATTCTCTTCAGTGTAATGCTAACACATAAAAATTATTTAATATTATTAAATTACTAAGATTATGAAAGCTTATCAAAATTATAATGAAAATAATTATCAAAATACTTGAAAGTTAGGTCCTCGTACGGTTCCTCGCAGCAAGAGTAATACCTCACATTTTTTTGTGCAACGTTCCTCGTGATCTCAAATCCGGAAGAGTTGCGCATTTCAGTCAGAAGGAGAGAAGCCTCCTGAAAAAATTTGAAAATAAAGGTTTTAAGATTCAATTTACTTAAATTTATGAAAAGTGGTTGATGTAGTAAAAGTACTGACATCGTTGTAAAACTTCAAATCCATAATGTTTCCGTCGAAAGTCCATGAGCCAAACTTCAAAGTACAATTTTGCTCGCCGTACGGTTCTTTTCGGAGGTTGAATGAACCTGAGAGTATATAGACAAACTAGAGATCTCATAACCTTATTTAGCCCATGTTAACTGAACGTGTCTTCAGTAATTTTTCGTTGTTTACATTGAGACTTGATGTTACAAGGGGGCACCCACAGCACCGAGCCGTTGTTACGAATAACGACATTTGTAGGATTACAGTTCACCATGTTCACTGGATCAGCGCTGTTATATAATGTAACATCAGGAGTCCAGATTTCATGAGGGTCAAGCCTTATTACCTCAGCACCACCATACGCTTGCGGATCCCATGTGAGTCTGCTATCGCCCCATCCCTTCATTAAAGCATTTTAAAGAATAAATGAATTAACTGAATCCTTAAGATTTAACAAAAGGTCCAAGCCTATGCGTGTAGCAAAGTATTTTAGAGTATAAGCAGCTTACGTATCTGAGCCACACTAAACTCTCCAGGATATCTCTCTCTTCATGCTGGTTGGACAAAAACCCATGTATTAATAATTGATATTTCAAATTGATTCATGCTTCACTTTTTGTATATTGTATTTTCACTTACAACATTCATGTCCATAAGATAGGCTCCAAAGCTGAGTTTGATAGCATCAGGGTTCACCTTAGATAGAAAATTGATTATGTTTAAAATTACAACTTTTGCGATTTTGCCATTAGGTTTGTCCGGTGCTGCTAACTTCAATTAATTAATTAACCTTCTTGTTGTAGTCCCGGAAGAGATCTTTAAGGAGCTTCTGTCGATCGTGGACTGTCCCTTGTACGGAGTACTTTGTAGTACCGGCCGTCCCGCTTGTCACGGTATTGGGATCACTTTCAGAAGCTTTCGCAAAACAAAATTAAATGAGACATTGTAGAGCTTGCTTTGCAGGAAAGTCCGAGATTTGATTTGCAAAGAAATGTGTTTGAAAACTTACCATAAACTCCTAGAAAGCATAATGCAACGGCGACAAGTAAAGTTTTCATTTTGCCCACAGAGAACAAATGCAACAAGTGGTTTAGCACAGATTTGAGTCAAAGGCAAATGCCAAGTGAGTTTTCGATCCGCGAGAGCGATCTTTAAATGCAATTGTACCTACACCGGCAATTTGGGATGCTTGTATTATTTTAAGCGACATCCGGACATTTTTCCATATCGCATCAGCTATACCAAGTTTCTCTTCTTTATTAAAAGCACTTATGTTTATGAAACGAGATGACAATAATAACAATAATTATATGGATCCTTGCATTTTACATTGCGCGTTGTGTATTTTTCATGCTCCCATTTAGCATTTTTTTATTGTGTATTTTACTTACAAATTCTTCTACTTAAACCGAATGAAAGGGTCGACTTTGATAGTCATGATGAGTAGAATGTCATATCGCTCACAATTAGTGTGCGTATTGCTTATACTGTTAAACAAAAGGACAGATCGTAGTCAACTTTCTCTTATAAGTGCAACAACAAATGACAAGGTCATCTTGATTTGTCTCTATTAAAAATGCTGAATGTCGGATCATCGCGGACCGGGATAATCAGTTCCAACTGGTGCGCAGAGATTCACTTCTAAAACTGTTGCTAGCTGCGAGGGATGTCCACGAGCCACTGGAATGGTATATAGTCCTCATTTGGCAGTGGATTTGAACTAACCTGGATAACGAATTAAATTCAAGGATGACATTCATATTGTGTGTGACTTATGTCCTGACCTAGGTTCAACGACTTGCCCAAAGCTCAATCTTCGTCAAAAACTGACTGTCAACTAAGGCGAGCACACTTGACTTGAAATGTCTCAAATGGGAACCTTCTCAGCTTATATTTTCAGTGTCAAGTGTCACCTACTCTCACACAAGGTATGTGTCATTCATCATCATATGAGGATGTGCATATGTTTTTACTTAATCTATGTTAGTTTGCTGATATTATTTAATAAGCTTTGTGCGCAACATGGAATTTCATAAATCCACACAAAGTAAAATCGCTCCATCTCCGTCATCTATGAAATTGTTCTTCGATCTTCCAGCTTATTCGACCTGCAAGTTATGCGTTCATCCCATATTTTGTGTATATATGAATCGTATGCATTTTAAACAGTGGTCTAAATGACAATGAGACCTGCAAATATGAGTCACGATAACAAACTGGATTTAGATGGATTGCGCTCCTTTATGACTTTGGACTTAACACATGCGATTATATATATTTCATTGCTCACATACTTTAGAAGGTCCACACGAAAGGATTAAGAGAATGAAAAATGTTTAGTTGATTCCCGATTTTTGATAAATTCGCCTTTATCACTTTATCAGCTAGCTTACACAAAGTGCAAATTCCGTCAATAATCCATGCACCATGAACCGAGGGTGCATTTATCTCCTTTAAACACTTTGTTCTACCGCCGCAGCATATGAACGCGTCAGCGTATCGCGATGAGATGATCCACCACTGTCCGTAGTTCAAAGTCTATATACACTGTTCATCAAACAATTCCTGTAACAATCACTGGTAATTTTGCTGCAAATGATATATTCTCAGTTTGAAATTTAGTGTCAATATTGACAGCTAGCAAAATGGCTAGCCTAGACCAATTAAATGCTTTGTGTGGCCACAAAGCTGAAAATGGAAGCGAAGAAATATATTCTGCCCAACTCAAGACTATCGACTGCTTGACTAGACAACAATCCTTCTTTTCAATTAGGTCTATGCAAGACATTTGCTCGGTAAGATAACTAAGCTTTATTATAACACACCAAACGTTCCATTGTTTTGAGTTGTTTGTTTACCATCTCTTATGATTTTTTTGCCAATTTAGCTTGTACATGAAACTAAAGATGATAATGCAAACTCCTTAAATCCGACCACGGCAAAACTTCTTAATTTGTTGGACGGCTGCTGGACGGATGAGAAACCGGAACTGGATGTGTTTACTTACATAATCATGTGAGTTGTATACTCCAGCTAGCTTTAACTGACTACATTTACCCGCATTTATTAATCGGCATTTTTTAATCTGAATTAGAGCCATCCTATCTGGAATCATTGTCGTTAACGTATTGGCCACGCTCATTTACCCATGCGACAGAAGGAGAGTCAGGAAAGATGAAATCAAACTTCAAGAAAAGAATGCAACTTCCTGTAAGACTAATATTACCTTTCCTGCTTTTAAAACAGTTTGTTCCATGATAGTATGGTCATAGGTTAATTTTCCTCCGGTAGGTCAGTCATACACTTTGACTTATTAATATTTCATGTATTTGTAGTTGTTTACGAGGAACCAGTGGACCGAGAGAATAAATTCCTCCTTGCGTTCTCCATCAGTGAAAACTTGAAATCGTGGAGCAACACATCATTACAGGATGATGATAGACACCTGCGATGCGTAAACGGGCTAAAGTTTTTATCCATGTGCTGGGTAATCCTTTTGTTCACGTTCTTACTTTGCCCCTTGCAAATCTCAAGAGAACTCATACAGGTATTATTTATTGATTGCATTTCCCTACTCGACGTTATGCACTTTTCTGAAAATAAACTTTTGTTTAAACTTAAATGTGCAATTTTATATGATTTGAAGAGTTATCCAGCTTGGTCAATGTACTTGGTTTTGACTGCTCACTTTGCGGCAGACACATTTTTCACCATAAGCGGTCTCCTCTTGTCGTACAGAACGCTGAACGGCTTGGCAAATAACGAGTCTATTCTGAGACCATTCATTCGGAGATTGTTCAGGTAGCCCCATAAAACACTCTTTTCGATAATACAACATATTATTCCAGTTTCCATTATTGAAGTAACGAAAATCTATAAATTAAGGTTCTGGCCCGTTTATGCTATAATTATTTTCACCTCTGCCACAATCGTCCCATTTTTTCGTGAGAACAACTCATACCTCCTTGCTAATTCGAAGAACTGTCGGGAGCAGTGGTGGACGAATTTGCTCTTCATCAACAACATTGTGCATTCGGAATCAAGCACCACTGTACATGCAAAATATGAAATCCTATTTACTGTAATATATATGCGGTTTAAATGATAGCTAAAATTAACGTTATTCGAAATTAATATTTTTTGTAGTGCCATCAGGAAACATGGTATTTGGCAAATGACATGCAATTCTTTGTATTCGGACTTGTGCTTGTTTACATCCTGTGGATATGGAGAGTGCTCGGATTCGCCTTCATTCTGGTCTTAATTGGTGGTGCAATAGCGTACCCAACAACACTAACGGCGACAGACGAACTAATTCCCTCGCCTGTCAAACTCATTTATCAGAAGTGAGCAAGGTGGAAAAAAACTCATGTGCATGTGTTCGCAGGATAAATGATCATAGCTCTGGAAAATATTGTTTTCTTCTAGTTTGACGTATGAGCAGATGAGTGACTACGTAGACTTCTACATCAAGCCCTGGAACAGAGCTGGACCATACCTGGTGGGAATTGTCGGAGGGTATTTGTTGTCCTTGTGGGGAAATGAGAAGCCTTCCAAGCCATCTGCTGCCTTTGCCATGCTTGGCTGGTCCATATCGACGATTGGAGCGCTGGCATTGATTTACGGTCTCCATATTTCCCACTCCCCTGAAGAAGTCATTCCAAAGACGGACTCTGCAATTTACGGCGGGCTAAAAAGTATCAGTTGGGGCTGCATCATAGTTTGGATTGTAATTGCCTGCAATCAGGGTTATGGCGGATGGATAAATGCTTTCCTAAGTTGGTCCGCATTTATCCCACTGTCGAGGCTTACCTTCACTACATTCCTCGTCTCGACCAATGTCCAACTTGTATTTCACCTGTTCCATGTGACCCATCTGCCAAGTGCATTAACTATGGTATGGTAGTGCAACCATGTTATAAGCATATGAATAAGACAACTTGCATATCTCCCCATTATCTCGGACTAATGAGAGCTTTATCATTCCGTCATGTTATTCTCTCAGGTTGGGTATTTTTTCACACATTTGATGGGCAGTCTACTTTTGGCTCTTGTACTTCACGTTCTTGTCCAAAATCCATTCCAAATGGGGAATAAGTCAGCTAGTAAGTTGAATACATATTTTAGCTAATTTACTCACGATGACAAAGGGAGTTGTCTCTTAAATACCTGATATTACCACACAGGTTTACAACATGAATTTATTTGGTGAATCTTATTTTTTTGACAGAGTCAAATGATGATGGTGCTGAGGATCGTGTCCCTAGGGAAAGACATGGCATTTATTACACGGGCACAGACATGGAAGTCAGAGTGAACGTTGGGAACCCCAAGAAGAAGAAGAAGAATAGGAATAAAGCTGCCGCTGAGGATGAACCGAAACGTCAACGACCCACTGTCCGATATGGCATGTACTACGACGGACTCAAAAATGATACCGTGATCGATATTCAACGCTGATTCTCCAATCAAATTAAAATATCTATCGAACGCGAATATCCATTGAATAAGTTTGACTTTTAATTGCACCAAAAAAATCATGCCATATCAAATCAAATTTTAATGTTGTTCCACTTAAGCTTATGTACGATATGGATATCATGTTTAATTATCTGTTGTGACGTCAATTTGTCGTTGCAGAAGATGTGACAGCTGCAGAAGAGATACGAGATTTATGCATTTTTAATCTTAGGTATTTTGTACAGAGGTTAACTGTCGTATTGTTGTACAACTGATTGATGGGTACAGAGGGCGGATTAGGGCAATATGACTACTGATATTTCTCCATTTACTTAATCCAACTGTATAAGTTGATCCATGTGTACTGTGTGTAAATTATTCTGTGATTTATAATACAATCTCTAAAAACTACTTTTTGAAGAAAAAGAAACAATGTTTTTTCAATGAAACACAATAAATTACTTGCTCACATACATATTTCTAGCGTTGGCAAAATAGTTGTGTCACTTTGCCCCTTCCAAACTCGAAGGATTTACTCTTCCGGTTTCCAGCCACAGGACAATGAGATCCATCCGCACATTGGCACAGCTTGTTCTCCAGAAACTCCGTCTTTGTCTCGGAGAGGGTTTTGCACGCTTCCTCTTCCTCACAAAGCGGATACTAGGCAGGGTTGTAGGAATAAATTCATTAACAAAAAGTAGTTTTGTTGTAGTGGGGAGAAACTTTTTTGAACTTACCGAAGCACAAGTTAGCGAGTATGATTTAGCCTCTCCCACAAATGGAATTACTTGCGAGTCTTCGCCTTTTGGTGTGTGAAGGCTATTGTCCGGGCATTTGCAGTGAATTTTGTGGGATATTTTCATCGTGATATCATCTGGTGACATGGGAGTGAGGATTGTCATTGTGTATGCCGTCTGGTCCGGAGCACAAGGACTTAAATGCTTTGGAGCTCGACCACAATGCTTTGTGTAACGAAAGAGGATTAGTGATTACATGATTTATAATTCTGAAAACAAAGGAAATCAAAAGAACTACTTGTCCTAATTAATAATAATAGTTTTGGGAAAGTACAAAAGGTTCAATGGGATTATAAGCATATCAAAAATGCAAAATCCTATCTCATGTTCTGAATAAACTAATTCATATGTTTGCACAGTTAATGTAATTAAAACGCAGGATCCGTATAGCATGTATCCGTATAGCATATATACGACTTTTAGCTGAAATTCATCTGAATGACTTAATCGAATGTATAGGAAATCTTTTGTTCTACGAACACACTCGTATATTTGTGTTACGGAAATAAAAACCTCACAGAGTTCTACTTTTCGAACTTAATGGAGGAAATGGAACTTGGGGGGTCAACAAATGGTAGGTTTGAAGATAAGTTAGGTTATTTATTACCTTGTATTGCATCGCCCCGTGATTCACAGACGTTCCATCATCATCATCCCACACTAGAGGACATTCATGATCCGGGCATGTGCAAATTGGATACGCTGTGAGACCTAGGGTGGTTAGAAGTTATTGTTATGTCAGGCTCCAAAGCATTTATACAAATGACGCCTTCTCAAACACGTGATTAAAGTCAAATACAAATACCTCTGCTATTAACTTGAACAACGCCACATACAGAATCTGGCTCACAAACTGGAGTGCGCATTCCCTTTAAAATTTATTTGAATAAAGACACCGATGAGTGAAATGCAGTATACGCTATAAAGATGTAGGAGAAAATCGGAATCACCCTATACCTGTTCACTCCGTTTATGCTGAATTTTCCTTGCCAATGTTAGGTTGAATATGAGACAGAGCAACAACAATGAAAACCATGAGCTTTTACTGGCACCCATTTTGCACACTATTTCACCACACAACAAGTTCGAGTAGCTGAAACTAATCACACCCTTTCTTGACGATCACAGTAGTTCGCAAGGTGAAGAAGATATTTGTGTACTCGACAGAGTAGCAGAATCTCGCATTCCCCATATAACGTTTACATGCTTCTCGGATATTTCACTTCACAGAAAACGCAAACCACGACAAGCATAATAGTATTCCAAGAGGAGCCAGGGGTAAGTGGGTATGTTGCTTCCCGTCTTTCTTTTCGTATAAAAGAGAAAGTGTACGGGGAACTTTTGTGTACCTTAAAGTGAGAAGGGTGTTCCAATTAGAAGAGTTCAATTGCAGACGGAAGAACTGTGAATGACGTCTTTCAAAGCGTATATTGTAGTCTTTATATAGACGAGGAAATTATTGTCGTGTTTCTAGAAAAAACCCTTCCATTAATCATGTACAAAGCCGAGATCTGCCGAAAATGCGTTTCATTATTGTAGCTGGCTCCTAAGCTGATTATTGTATTAAGCGTGGAGATGCCTTCCGTGAAAGCTCCGAGTGAAAGACTTGCCTACTTACAATCCGAAACACAACGCCAGTGATGCTCATGAGAGTTGGTTCATGGCAGCTTTCACCGTTACTCTACATCAAGTCGTGATAGAGGCATATTATTATGTGTCTTGCTTGCGCTATGAGATGACGTGATTCGTAACAGAAAACAACAAAACAGAGAATTCGATGAGCTCCACTTCATTGAATCTATGTTAATAACCCTTCTAAACATTAAGTATCTTTCGGTGTTCATGCAAATAATCAAATTACGTACACTAACACTATGATATATCCGTCATTTAATACAATATCCAATTTGCAAAGTCTCATTCCCGCAGCGCAACTTGTGACGCATTTTGTGTTCTAGTACTTACTTTTTGGCAGGAGGGGGGGTTTTGTGGATCTTTCGACGTAACACATTCTCGTCATGGCCATATCTCGAGTACACAGGGAAGCACCTGTCAGAATGCACTAAATGATCATGACAAATTGAAGCCCTGTGTTTTTCTAAAGAATCCCGCGGGAATACATTTTAGATAAGTAAGTAAACAGCCCGCATATGTTGACAAACTACTGAGCCAATAATGTTCATATAATATGAGATCAATAAAAAAATCTGTTATGTGACACCAAATATCGAAAATAGCTTCCCACGTATAACCAAGTGCTGTTATACCATAGCAGAACTCTACGCACATTTCCACTTGTCGAGGAGTCCTGTTTTTGCAACTGAACTTTGACATATATATCGACCGCAATCCTGTACATCAAACCCCGCTGAGTATTCATACATCAAAAAATACTGGGAACTAGAATACTCTTTGAAGTTGAAAGTACCTAAGTAATTATGATGGGGCTTTTATCTTTCCGATAAATTTTTAAAACAAATTATTTATCGTGAAAATAGGGGCGTAGGTACAATGGGAAGTAATATCCTCATTTCTGGGATGGAATACAATACATAAAAAGAGCGATCTAATGCCGGATCCCAAATCAAAAGCATATTTCTTGGTAAAGTATACATATCTCTCAATTTGAAGAAGAAAAAAATAGCTGTGACCATTGGACTGTGTAAAATGTGTTCCCCATACAATTGGATGGGGAATACGTATATTTGCAAATTGAATTGAAGTTTTTAATTTCCTCCTTTCAAACAAAGTGTGCTCTACAGGTGCATATATCTTTTTTGTCGTCCTTGGGTCTTGGGTGACAGAATGTCAAATGACTCCGTGGGCCTTTGTTACAGCATGAGTTTTCCGTAGAAAAACAAGGCAGAAATTAAATTAAACATACAAATTGCATTCAGTGTGCATTTTAAGAAAAATTCGCACTTCTAATTTGGCAGCACAAAGTTGTAAAAATGACAGCGGACAGATTTTCTCTTGCACGTGCAGGCACTAGGAATCTAATTCCCAAGAGACCATTCATTTTCGTGATGATCTTAGAGGTACTACAAACGACAGCTGGATTTGTCCGCACACTTTTCTGCAATGTTATTTGATTTTATTCCATATTATTATATCAAATGATGATAAAGGCAGCCTTATCAATTCTCGACTGATTACGCTCTTGCAGGATTTTTCAACATTATGAACATCATTTCCGATCTATATCTTCTAAGCAGGAGAGTAAACCGAAAATGATATGAAGACAAATATTATATTTGAAATATAATATTATAATTATTATAAACACTACAATAATTAAATAAAAAACTCAAAAAGTCTTGAAAAGTATGTTCTATTCTAAGCATGCAGAAAGTCGTCAAGTGGAGTTTCTTCTCATTTCTCCAGTATCTCTGCAAGATGTCCATTTCCAGACGCTCTAAGTGCTTTCAATAGTTTCGCAAAAGCTGCTTGGTTGCTGCTACTTGGTCCTTCCATGAGGAATGTGTACAGCTTTTCATGCATGCTTAAATGGTTAGGCTCTTCCAACTTATGTAGATCCATATTAATGATGACCACCAAGAAATGGATGAAACAAGGCAAACATGAAAAGAAGAAGAAAAGATTCCCACATGGACTTTATTTCATATATCCTCTTGTGTTTCAATTAAGGCCAATTAGTGCCTACATTAAAACATCAAATGGAAATGACTAAAGCAGTATTAAATGGGCTGCTTCAAATGACTGGAAGAGGGTCGAGAGTCGAGCTTACAATAGAGTCCGCTTGGTCGAATGTTAACAAATCAGAGGACACCAACTCACTCACAAGCATTTTCAGCCTGAGAGTGTTCTTCTTCAGATACTCCAAGTTCTCACTAAGCCTCTCTTTCAAATCCACTTGACTCATGGTTGATCTCTGATATGATCGTAAAAACTAAAGTAAGAAGCTGTCAAACGAACAACACAAAACACTAATGATTTTTTTGTTGAAAAATTATGTGCAAAATATTTTTCTAAGCTCGTCACTCACGCAAAGTTTCTCGTCAAATGTTTGCTTTGCGAAAAGAATTTTTAAACGAAGTTTTTACACACACAAGAAGACAACACGTAACGGTCTGATGCACCCATTCCACCGGTCTCCTACGGACTGGCATGAAATCCATGAATGCCTTTAAAAAATTATACATTTTAATGTGCACAACATCACAAATCACAGCTAGATACGAGATGTTTCGCATTTGATACACAGTCGACAATTGAACACACAAACGTATTCACATGACACAAATACACATCTCTCTCGTTCTGTTGTAGATAAAGGGTCCTTCGATTCGCTTCGGTAGATATGCCATTCAATCTTATTATGTGTGTTTCACAAAAACCGATTTAATGTCACACTCGATAATTGTGTTGTCTGACTAGCGTATATGGAAATCATCCGTGTGCGATAGCTGTGTGACACAAAAATATCAATGGTGCTCGTACACCTTTTTACCACTAACGGGTGTTTTATTTCGGGGGTTACAAATGATGTCATCGGTATCAGTTTTTAAATAAGACTGACAGTGTCATAAGGTTTTTATTTGCAATAACGTTTTTTTTATATATTTCGTTTATGAATAAAGCTGCGCATACATTTCCTGAATCTGTGGGCTTATTAATTCATTTACATCAAACATCCGGCAAATTGTCACGTTTGTATCAAGTATGGAAAACAAGAGCTCTTTTGCACATACTCGAATTGTGCTTCTATGAGCCAACATACAAACTGCATATTTGTATTTGAATATCTCAAAGTGAAATGTAATATACCGCAGATGAGATAAGACTACAATTCAACTTGACACGTGTGGCATTTGGTAAGCTAGAAAGATGGATGAATCGTATTTTCATGTGTTGATTAATATCCAGTGTATCAAAAACACGTCAAATGTAAAATAAATAAATAAATTTCCCATCAAAATAGACAAAAAATGCTAATAAATTACTACAAGGTCACGCCTTCATAACTGTGATTGCATAAGGGGATTACATATTGCGACATACTGTCAACGTGATCCGTTCAGAATGGCCTAAGCAGACTAATGACTTCTATATCTCAATCCTTTGAGTCGAAAGCTTTGCCCTTACTTCCTTCTAAAAATGCAAACATCATTTCCAATTCGAAGCAAGGTGTGCATGTTTCTTCTTACAATAATGTTGTTGGAAGCTTTGGTATGACACGCTAAAGAATCTCAATAAAGCGAGCTTGAAAAGTAGTAGAGAATTCTATATGTGTGGTTCTTTAAAAGATAACGGAAGTGGACACAATAAGCTCCAAAGGATTCGTGAATACAAGACCAGCCAGAGCCGGAAATGGAGTCTCATTCAGCCCCAAGCGTCATGCAAAGTATCGCTTGGACAAACAACGAGCTCCCACTTCAATGACAACAGAAGTTCCAAAAACTAGGAATCGTGATCGTGTCCTCCCTCGGCCTTTCATCCAAAGTTTGAGACGTTTCGAGTTGGAAAAGTTGTTTGGAAAGCCGGTTTATATTGATTTACGGAGGGAAGCCAACAACGACAGAGTATTGCCAGCGGTGGAAGTAGCTAAACCATCATACCCTAGGAGGATGAACTTTATTGATCTCGAGGACGAGAGGACAACGACAACTCCACCAAGAGTAACAGGTGGATACACATACATCGATCTTCAAAGTGAGAAGCTCAGTGTGAGCGTGTCAACTGATAAAAGTGGTAATAAAGCTTATATTGATCTCGATAGCGAGTCAACCACAACCGAATCTAATCGAGAGATGGTTTATATTGACATTGAGAAGGGTATTGAGTCGACCACAACGAAAACAAATGAGGCCAATGTATACATTGACCTTCAGGCAGAGCAGAGAAATCCCACTACCACCTTGCCACCGCCATCGGTGACAACGACGATGAGTGGTATATTCTATATAGATTTACAGCCAGATACGGACAATAGGGATCCGAATTTGGAAAATATTATGACAACTCCAGGAAATAATCAAAGTCGGATGAGAGTTGGACGAGCAAGACTTGGTGGTAATCGTGTGTACATAAATATAGCTGGGGATGAGTATGATGATCTAACTGGCCGTAGCAATACGTTTTCAATGCAAAATGATACTTTGGAAAATGCCACCGAAAATGGTGGAACACGGAATGAAGATACAACCACTAAGACTGTTTTGTCGACTACTAAAAAATTAACAAAAAATTCATCTTCATTGGATATCTCAACTACTGTAGGTATTCATGGTGGTAATCGTGTGTACATCAATATCGCTGGGGATGAGTATGATGATCTAGGCGGCCGTAGCGATACGTTTTCAATGCAGAATGATACTTCGGAAAATGGTGGAACAATGAGTGAAGATACAGCCACTACGACTGTTTTGTCGACGACTACAAATTTAACAACCAATTCATCTTCGTTGGATACATCATCGACATCGACGTCTCTTCCAGAAACGACTACGGTAGCTCCTCGGGATAATTTCACTGCGGTTATCCCTTCTCCAATTGATACAACAACGGCTATTCCTTTTGTAAATGAAACTACAACGGCTATTCCATCACCAAATGAAATTACAACGGCAATTTCTCCTCCAAATGAAACTACAACGGCAATTTCTCCCCCAAATGAAACTACAACGGGTATTCCTTCGCCAAATGAAACTACAACGAGAATTCCTTCGCCAAATGAAACTACAACAGCTATTCCATCGCCAACTACACCCGAGCAAAGTAATTCAACTAAAAAATCTGAGGAACCTACTACAACCGAAGAGAATTTACCTGTTGTTGCGTTCATGGACGATCCAAAATTTGCTGGAAGTCCGACGATGCACTTCATGGATGATTATGAGGTTTACAGGAAACGTGGCTGTGTTGGGTTTTCTTGTAATGAGTTTTAGGATTTTTAATAATTTTATTCAATTGTGTATAATAATAATAATATGAATTACATGAATGAAACATTTTTTTCTTACGAAATTCTTTAGTTGAATTCATGCAAGTTCTACGTTTTTACCAATATCTTACACACACATGTTATATAACATGGCAAATACGACTATACTTTTCAAACTTACTTCTAAACATTTTTTATGCGAGGAGCTTGTGTTTTTTAAATCTAGATTCCATTGTCCGTAATCCTATTTAAAGCTAGCGAGCATTTAGGAACTTTTGATTGCCAGGCGTGGAAAACACTTCGCCTAAAAAATTGGTATGCATTGTCAAGTCTTTTCCCCAAGTTTTCTTAAAATGTACCCGCAACCAATAAGAGTTATTAAACAATAATATTATATTATAAATTATAATCAATAAAATTCAGTTCTAAGGTTTCCTTCTTAAGTGTTACCAGTTCAATGTAAAGTTTACGGTATGTTTTGGGTAATTGCTTCGTGGAATTCATAGTTTATTATTCGTTACCCGTTCCTTAAATTGTTTTTAAACCTGCTAGTTTTTGTGGCTGTTGCCTTCATTTCATGCATGTAGTGTAAATGTATATAATTTAAGAAGCATGTTAGCATGGACTATATGTATGGACCATATATAGCAAAACTAAGTCCAAAGTGAGTAACTTACCCTACTACAACAGCAGTCCAATAAAACTGCTAAGATTCAGGAGGACGGTTTAAGAAATATGATCATAAATATGCTACCGAAAATTGCTACGCCGTTCTTGTCTAAAAATAAGAATGAAATATAGGAAAGCCGTAGTCGTAGACGAAGTCGCAGAAACGCTTTGCAATTCGCTTGCAAATCTGCGAAAAACGAATCAGACTTTTGAAATACCAGTATTACATCGAGATATCGATAGGATCGACGAAACAGGAGAGTAGTGCCAACTAAAAATAGGCTGGCGAACAATTTAGAAAGAAGAAATACGTATTTTTATATTTATTTATAGGCACCGTTCAAGATCTTGCATCTGTTTTTGGTGATCGATTGTTGTTTAGTGAGCGATGACCATTTTCCCCAACTTCAATTACAGAATTCCTGTTTGACTGCAAAGCAGCGTTGTGGGCTTGTCCGCTACTCCCACTTCCAGACGAAGACGATCCAGACAACAATGCTTTGGACTTTCTATGTTTCGCAATAATGTTCTCCATTTGCGTTTGAGTCTCGTCGAGTAACTCCATTTCTGGATCTGAATCCAAATTTCGATCCGGAGTTTTGCTCTTATTCCTCCGCAAACTAGTCACTGGACCGTTTCCTCCTCCTCCTCCCCCTCCATTCAGAGTTCCGTAATACTGAGAACCAGGATTTCCAGCAGAGCAACAGGAAGGTGGATACTGAGGAGGTCGCGGTGCATGAGTGTGCTGATGATGATACGGGCCAGTGGACATGCATGCGCTTGACTGTCTCAGGAAGGTGACTAAATGCTCCGCCTCCTCCATCAAATTGTCATGAGTGACTTTTGAGTTTTCAGCTATTTCCAGTAGCTTCTTCGCTTGGTCTCGCATGTTTTGTGCCTCCTGAAAAAGTAGTAAAATGAAATATATATGCATTTTAGTTTCCGTTAATAAACGCAAAAACTTGCCTCCATTGGGAAAAGAACAAGAAGTCTGTCACTTACTTTAAATATTGAAGCAACTTGCTTCTCAATGCTGCCAACTTGAGTCTGCAATTTCGTCACTCGATCTTTAGTTGTGTCCACATAACCACGAACCGTTGCAAGACTTTCCTGAGCAGTTCCAAGATCTTCCTTCAGACCATGCACTTCAGTGTCGAGCTGCTTGGTTTCTTGAGCTACTGCCTCCAACTCCTTGTTCACCGTGTGCATTGTTCGTTCCAAGTGAAAAGCTCGTGCCGCTGAGCCAACCGCATTCCTGTCAAATGTTCCACTGGGACTATGTGGTCCGTAGGGACTACTACTTCCTGGATTACTCCCAACAGGAGAACGATGACAGTGTCCTCCATTTTGGAAGTAAGAATTCTTTCCCAAAAGTGGCGAGGCATTTGCAGATGAAGTAGGTCGCTGAGCGGCACAGCCTGATGGAGTAGCATTACTACCGCAGTTTAATCCCGTGTCGCTCTTGCGGGAAGGACGTTGCAAGGATGAAAATGAATGCTGCTTCCCGTAGTGGCCCATCAATGTCATGTTATTCGAGACGTAGGTATCTGCAGTCAATGTGCTCAGACTGGAACCGCTAGACGTTCGCTGTGGTTTTATATCTGCATCCGGAAGTAAAACTGGAGAATTGCTTCGCTCAGTTTCCTTTGCATTTTTGGATTTCAGACCAATTGTCGTAGTCGAATTAGTCGCCCCGGTTGTTAGCTCTCGCCGAAACTTCCTTAGAATACATGGAGGCGGCGTCACTGATGAGTTTCTCAGTGGAGTCCCTGCAAAACATTCACATAGTTTGGACAACTCGGAAAATGCATTCATTCTTTGTTATGCATTTTTTGCTGAAAGCATTTTGCAATAATAAGGCGGCTTACCTCCACGATAGCTTCCTCTTCCATTACGGTTTTGTATGTAAGGCCCAGATCCAAGATTTGGTGACCGAGTGAAACTTCCTCGTCCAGTCTTTGGCAAGGGAGCGCGGTTTTCCTCGTCACTGTCATCCGACGAGCTGTACTTGTACACTAGATCCATTTCTTGGGAGTCAATCATGTCTGAGTCGCCAGACGCGTTGCTCCAAGTGTCCGCACGACCCAATTTCCCTTCCTCTCCATTGCTAAACAGGAATGTTGTGCGACAAAACATTTACAAAAATATGTGAGTGCCTATGCATTTCTCAACAATGAGAGAGGAAATGAAGGAAAGAGAGTAAAGCAAACGGCTCAAAATATCGTTGCCTTTAAGGCATCATGCTCATATTAAACTTTTATTATTAAATTCTCACTCCAAAGACAACACTCCACTCCTTTGCTTAAATACACTAGAAATAAAGGTTAAACGGAAATGTAACGATTTTATAATAGTGAAACTATAATAGTATACAGTTTTCAAACAAGGGGCCACACACAGATATATATTCAAACTTTACGATTATTGTCGACCAGATCCCTGGTCAATGGTTTTAGTAACATTAATTAATTATCATTGTTCACTTGTATTTCATTATTTATATAGCAATCATCACAGTATCCTGTACCTGAACTATGTACGCACTAAACATTACTTTAAAAAAGGGGAAAGCACAAAAATTAGCATTTATGTAATTAGTAAATTATTACAGGTATATATAGTATACAAAACTTTTGCACTTTTTGTCATAAAATCAATATTACTAATCGCTTTATAGACATTAATCGAAATCCTGTTCAATGGTTCAATCCTACCACAAAAAAAGTTGCGCATTCCATATTTTAAAATGAGATTTTTCTCGTTATTCCAATTCATACATTCCCTTTCTGTAATTTCATGGGGGAAGCGACAAAACTGAAGCGAGTTCGCAGATATATGCGCGCATGTACCACCTAACTAAAAACCTACTACCAGTCGTAGACAATCGGCTCTATAATAAATGAGTAATGCAAACCGTCCTTCAATCAATCCATCAATCTCATCATCGTACATAGTTTCAACCAATCACTCTCGTCGTAGATAATTATTGCGTGATATATATATATATATTGCTTACGTTAATCAAACTATGCGACTATGACTAGGCTTGCGTTTTACGATAAATCTATTAAACGTTTTCCATGTGGTAGTGAGTGACGTGTCCGTTATATGTTAGTTTTTGGTAACATGTATTCAGTTTTTAGCAGTAAATCCAGCAAAAATTATTGCGTGTTAAATGGAGAGCGAGAGTAAAAATCACACACAAAACAAAATTTCATATAAATTCGTCAACAGGACCATGAATGACAAAGGCAAAACATTCTTCTAAATCACTTGGTACGAAGGAAGAGAAGAAATACGTATTATGCTAGATTTTCCACTAGTTATTAAATAGCACACATTTTTTGCGATTAGCGATTAAGATTCTTTGCCAAACGTCAAAAAAATTACTTCTACATTTAATTAATTTTGTTCACAACAAAGAGCAGATGAACTTTTGAAATTTGGACTTGAAGCTAGTGGGATTGCTGTTATTAGAGGAGGATTTGGAAGAGGCTCGTTTTGACCCTGAAGTTTTGGGTGAAGGAGGAGATCCATGCATGGAAGAATAGTCAGAGGTAGACTCGACATCATCATTGTCCAGTCCTTTTGACGCAGAGCCATTTTGCTGAGAAGGAGTTGGCATGCGAATGAACCAAGCTTGCTCAAAGCTCAAGCCTTGATTCTCATCGGCGATTAAAAGGTCAGGATTGTTATTGACGGGAGAAGATGAAGAAGAGGGGTTGGGGGAGCCATCACTCAAATCAAAATCTATCCTGTCGGCACTTCCAGTGCCTGAAAAGGAGCCCAACCTGCTACTACTTTGTTGATGTTGTTTTGTATTCGAAGGAGTTACGGAGGAAGACTCGAGCGCAGAGAGACTTGTGGCACGACCCCGGCTATCCCGGACATCTTCGTCAGAGTCCACTAGAGAGTCCACGGCTTCAGGTCTGGAGTCGCTAATTCCAGAAGCTCGACCGATGTGCGACTTGCGAGGAAGACGGCGGCCTTGAGGTCCTTTCACGCGACTTTTTGTGACGTGATCAAGTCTGTCCCCCGATCTGGGAAGAGTGCCATTTTCATCTTCCTTCCCTTTCGACTTGGCATTTAAAGAGTCCTTCTGCAAAACAGAAATCAACACAAAATATGAATTTTGGATTGAATTGAAATGACAGCTATCCAGAAACTTTTAATCGCTTAACCCGTCGTTCCGTTTACCTTTTTGCGACCAAACGGCATACTTATATGAGTTAGCACAAACAGAGTTTATGAGTACAAAAATACTGTCAAAAATGTGCCCAACGTTGACTACCGTGAGCCCAGCAGCGATATAGTCCGCAGAGGTCCACGCTCAAATTGTTTCTAACGATGCGATTGCGATGACCATTAATGGACAACATGTCTATTGTGACTACCGAAAAATAAACCTATGCAAATATGCAGCTTTTATAATGTTTGCACTCTCTCTCTCTCTCCAAGTAAGTTTGCAGAGAACAAGGAACGGAGGAGTGTGTAATGTGTAACCGCAAACTTTTTAATAAGATGATGACGCATGCTTCTGCGATAACAGGAATTCCAGGCCCTCGCCATACGACGATGAAAAAAAGTTGTATAGCGATCACCACGTATTCAGTATGACGGTGTAGAATTAGATTAGATTTTTTTTCTCACACATAAACATTAGTATTTTCTCTGAATTTATGCTTATAGAAAAATAAAAATGCATGCATTCCACGGACCTAGTTGACCATATCATGATAGATTGTCACCAGAGGAAAACCATTATAGACAGAAACTGGCTTTGTTTGAACTGTGGCGTTGTTTAGCTTTTGGTTACGATTACGAATACATAAGCATACCATTTTTGTGGGATGGTGTTCTGCAAAGAGCAATTTCACTTCAACAAAAATTTCATGTCACATAATATATAGTTCACACTATGTATCCCACCACGCAGTAGTATGGAATGTGAGTTCAAATAAGCTGATTTGGTGGTTCATGGTACAGTTATGGTTTCCTTTGTTTGGCTATGGACTACTGTGTGCGATGTTGTTGGAGAAGAATGACACAGTTTTAACCAGCGAGATTCCACAAAACACATAAGCCACAATGTACATCTCCACTATTTTTATGTAATAAACTAAATGACTGTATACTGTTTGCAGCATACTTATTCACGTGCTTCCGTTGTCGTCGCTGATAACAGGGTTTGAGTTTCTTGACCATGATCATCGTAAGCGGTACTTCCTTGCATGAAACACTTTCGTTGAGTACATGTATGTGTGCACACAACACGTCAGATGTTGGAAAGACATAGGAAACTGACTCATCCATTTCGTTTTCGTGACATATTCACAGATTTATGGTAAAAATAGCATGAATTACCTAACAATGTTTAAAAGTAGCGTTCTGCGATGAGTAACAATTTGGGTATTGTCAGCTCATAACCAAACCACATTGTCATTAATGTTAATTTGATACTAATTGTAACATTTTCAGACTTCAGACTGAACTGAGCAAACGTTTGGTGACTGTGGGGCAGAAAATACTCAACGTCTTGCATGACTTTTGACTCTTGACTTTCGATGACTCATAATTTCAGAAATGGTCTCGTATTATTTAGCTTGTGTATATCATGCAACTCTAATGAGAGATATAACTTTATCCATATTTTAGCGATTGTGTGTGACACTGGATTTTCACATAAAGAAATATCATTTATATAATTATCAGGTCAGTACCTTATTCAATCCTGGAGCAGGCGTCAATGAGCCATCTCTCGTTCGCTTCTCCTTTCCTCGAATCTGATTCATGGCCGAGTTGATGGCATTCACCCATTCCTTCATTTCAGTCACTGTCTCTGCGGCAAAGTAGTGCCGTCCCTGTTTAAACAAATTGGAATTAAGAATTCGTTATAATTTTTACGCTCTGCGCCACACCATCATGTCGTAAACATGTTCACTGTAATTTAATTTGGAGCACAACAGCACAAAAACTGCGGCCTATAAATATACAAATATGGAACAAAGGATTTTATACACAATTGCGCACACACACCATTTTATTGTTTTTAGAACTTTTCAAAGACATAAATCCTCAATGACAGATTTCCAAGAATGCATCGGTCAAGTACACTTCACTGTTATCATGGAGTTACGATGCAGCAGCTCTCAATGAACAATGTCAGACAAAAAGTATAGTAAAATATGTGATAAACCGTTTATCATTTCGGGTGGACATTCTCCACACATTTGCACATTTTTTTGACTGATGATTTAGTTTAATCTGGATGTAAAAGCGTCTTACTGCGCACACACTTTCAATATTCAAAATGATGTTGCGTGCAAGCTAGTGTTTTTTGCAGTGACAAGAGTGAACCTCTCAAGACATTCTAAAGGCAAGTCTAAAACACAACTGCTCAAACCCATGAAGGCATCCTCAAGGTTTTAATGTACATTTTTTCCCTTTTCTCTCGCTGTAATTCCATAAATCATCACTAACTATGACTCCCTCATAAAGCAGTAGTCACACCAAGTCCTGAAAATATGCTCTGCCGTATAGATGCCTATCAGCAAAAGTCATCTTTTTTTACAAAGTTTCAATTATGCCAAGATAAAATTAGGTATACGCACAAGAGCAAAAATGAAATATATACTTTTTTGCTTTGTCATAATATATCCTCCATACGTCCATGGTATAGATCACATACATACATCGTATACATATAATCTAACAATGCGGCGACGATCGCCTCATGAGGAGACGGCGACGATGGACGAAAAGGTATGATAATGATTATGATTGCTGGGAATTCCTTTGAGAAAATATGCGTACCCATAGTTCAAACTCATCTCCACCCCTTGTTCCTTCTAAAGAGGATATTTAGCATACTTTATACTTTAACGTTCCCTTGAAAAAAAACTGTCTACTTTTTTCAAATTCCTTTTGATTCCTTTTCTGCTTGACAAACAAAGGAATTTTTAGTGCACCTAGTTAAGGAATTCTATATATATTTTCGCAATTTATAGTACGATCAAATGGATTACAGCAACATTTCACTGGTTTCGAGAGGAAAATACAGGATAAAAACAGTGTTTTAATACAAAAGCCATTCCTGTTACAATAATATTCACAGGGTAGAAACATAACGTATGCACTTTTTACGGTCACCGTCACAGGATATGGTCTGCTTGTTGAATGAAACTTTTTCTTTAAAAAATGAACTTGTGTGATCCATTTTCTGAGTTAAAATAAGCGAAAAAAACTTACATTTTCTTCACACGGAGCTAGTGGCATATTGATGGTGGAAAAAGTAAGTAGCAGAGTTCCTACACACACAATGACGTTTTCTTACACTCGCTGACACTCCGTATAAAAGATGACAAATTTAACACACTTTTTGCACCATTTAATCCAACATTTTTTTACACTGAACTTGGCCAACTTGGTCACATTCGCTCACACACTCTCATTGTCAGCCTCATTGATGGAACTCATTATACTTGATTCTTTCATTTTCTTTTTTGAAAAAAATTAAATTGAGAGAACGTCATTGCATTGTACTCGTTGAGTAGGTATATGCATTTTTATATGCACTTTGGATTTTTTTCAATCGAGTTTTGGCTTGATGAAAGTCCGCTCACAAATCCAAATTCCTTTTAATGAACCGTTTTATGACTTTAACACCTTCGATTTCAATCAGTAGCCATATAATATTTTGCACACATTTACTGCACCTTGTTCACCAAAAAGAGCAAGTTTTTAATATTTAAACAATTTGACCAATAAATTGCTCCTAGTTTGTTGCTAATATCTTATGTTGGTTATTCATATGCCCAATTTTGATCTTCAACTTGTTACGTTCTCGACTAGACTACCTAATCCAAACAGTTCAGTTACGAGTACAGTAATTTCTTTCTTTTTTTCAATAATATCCTAATGTCCATGTCATGTCCTTGTTTGAAATGCTAATAATCTCAGCAATTTTTTTTCTATCCACTTGCTACAAGTTCAATACTATTAATAGTGCAACAAGAAGTGTGTAATATTTTTTCTGCTGCTGTGGGTTGACTGACTCTCCCACGTCGACTATTTTTAGTACGTCAATCTCAATCTCAATTCATAAATTTTGCTTTGGCTTTGGGGAATGCATATTATGTGTAAATGATAGTTGCGTTTAATATGCAGATAAAAAATGTGTTATTGGTGAGCTAACCAAAGTCAAAAAGTAGTTATAGTTAAAGAGAGAGGGGGGAGACAATGCATCTGTCTGGCATAAAAATACCGAAGGCTGCCAAAGATGGCAGTTTAGATTAGCCACGATTTTTTGAGCAAAAATTAATATTACAAGAGTTGTACAATGGAAAAAAGCAAGTGATTAACTTGACCTGTCTGTAAAAGAGAATTTTAAAAAAGCACAAGCCTTTTTCCTCTTTGAAATAATGCTAATTGAGTGAAACATGCGTGTATGAATGCATGTATGAATGTGTGATATTGGCCTAGGTGCGGATGTTTTATGTGAGTAAAAAAATAAAGAGCACAGAAGTAGTATTAGTAAAGTATGAAGTAATAATCATGATCGTCTCACACTTTATTGCTTTTATTGTTATTGTTACTGCTCAGCGATGTATGTTTCTCTCTATCGATGTAATTACTTTTGAGGGGTAGGCATTTAGGTGGCCAAGTGAAGTAACCTTTATTGTCTTTAAAAAAATATGGTCTTCGTGAACAAAAGAATGTGCTGAAAAAATACAGTCAACAACATGCTGATGCTGGCTAAAACAGTCGCCATACAAGAAGGGTCATCATATCCTCCTCCGCCTCTTTTGATCAAACGTCAACAAGTCTTTCATGTTTGTTGCGTGTGTACTTATGTCTTCTGTGAGTGCATATATTATTATGCAGTGCTAAATGCAGTTTTGCTTTTTTCGCACAAGCCTAAAAAAGGTGTTACGTATGAAGAACGTGGGGAATTCATGTGGTATAATGACAAATCTATTTTCTTGTAGCCGAAGGTGCTACTCACGCTCACCTAAACAGTCAGTGTGCAAGAATATATATTTATATGAATTGACAAGACAAGACCACTGTGACTATTTTTTCCACATTTTTGCAGTGTGGAATGCGTGTATATGAAATAAATACAGTGACAAAAACCAGTTTCTGTACACAAGAAAATGTGTTAATTTGCAATCTATTCCAAGTGGAATCTAATGTATGAGTGTGTGATTACATGGCCTTCATTTTTTCTTCAGGCAGGACATACATACCAAATGAAAATTGACATGTGAGTTGACTGTTCGAGTTTCTTTCAACAAGTAGACATATACTCTTTAGAGCTGCCTCTTTTTTCACCATTTTTCAATAAGGAAAATGTGCATTTTTTATAGTCGTCGGCTTCCTACGCTTATCTTCAGCAAGCACGTCAATACTGATGGTGTAAGAAGACGAAGAAGAAGAGGAGAGCGATGTATTACGCAGAGAGAATTGTCGGGCCGGATAAATATATAAAACGTAAAAGCGATTCTAATTCTAATATGTACGCGTCAAGTGTACAGAAGGCCCAGTTTCATCATAAAAGGAAACTTGTAGAACGAACTTGTTAAAGATTTTCTCAGAATGCTTGAAAAACACTTCTCGCTGCAATTTTTGCTAAAGTAGGTATCAAGTTCACGTTACTAATTTTTGCACTTTGCTCGAGTAAATTATTTCCCCCTTACCGAATGAGATTCGAAAAAGCCCTTCTCAGTGGATCCTATGACGAAGACGTTCGTCGCCTTCCGAGCCATACGGGTGGATGCCTCAGTGCACGTGTCAAAGTACTCTAGGTTCACGAAGCCACACGACTTTTCCGTCCCCTCAGATTTCTGTTTCAAAAAAATGATATGCAAACATGAAATTTTTGAACTCGTCAAAAAAAACATGAAAAAGGTAAATAATATTTTGATATGTTCCACGAAAAGTATAGTAGGCTTACCTCATTTTCATAGAAATATAGCTTCGTTTTCACCAGAAGGCAGAATCTATCACGCCAAGTGCCAGAGGTGAGGATACCTTTGCCACTTAGCTTTTTCAAATGACCAAGTTTGGAAGCTTTCTCGCGAAGTGTTGCAGCTGGAGGGATTTCCTGTTCATGTCGTCCCCAACCCATGGTGATATGATGTATGTTGGTTGGTGGTGATTTATTCACAAGGGTATTTATCCGTTCGTTCCGCACAGGGAAATTAGGAGCGTTGTTGTGTCCGTCCGTCAGAGAAAAAATAGAGAGGAATGGAAATGATTAGCCGGTTAACAAAGAACATGTATCACAAAAGTTCATCACACACACTTGTGCACACTCTGCATGTGCGGCTCTCTGACCACACTGTTGTAACTACCAACTATAACTCGTCATGATCATGACTTTTTATCATTGAATAGATGTGATTGTGAGTTGATTTTTTACGTTTCTGCACGTTCAGTTCAGGGGAACAGCACAAGTCTTTTTTTCAATATACTAAATACACCTTATTTTTTCACATTCAAAGGTATTAACCACGGCACCGCTCACAGCTCGGCACAGTGATACTACCAACGAAAAAAAATCTAGGTAGGCATGAGAAATAGGTATAATTTTTTTTCAATCTATGGATCAACCTCACTCCTCTCTCTTCAAAATGCCAAATTGTCTACACGCACGAACACTCCTATAATTTCATCCTGTTTCTGTGCTTTTTGATAGCGTTGGTGTAGAAGAGAGTTTTTAGATTTTATAAATCCAATTTACCAATTGCAATGTCAAAAAATATATATATCTTGATGACGAACACATAAATGTGCATATAGAGAGGGGTGCTGTCGACAATTTCCTGTTTCAAGTTTTCAGTTCACACTGAAATTCCAAGAGGGTCAAACTAGCACTGTCAGAGGCGATTTTCAGCAGTTGCTTGCTGGAGCTGGATATAGTTTTTTTTCTACACAGAGGTGCACATGCTCTGATAGTACCTGTTCCACACTAACTGTGTGGTAGTCTATGCAGACATCATATAATGTGTATTTTTGGTTTTAACCTAAAAAGCAGAACGCCCTTGCTTTGTCCGCTGTGAAAATCGCTATCTGCTCGCTCTAACAAAAATAGTAAGTACAAAGTTCTAAATTGAACGAAAGTACATATGTATTGAAAAGAAACGTGTGTTGTGTATCGTGTCGTTTCGTGTATATCTGTCTTGCACTACCACAAATACAGAATGTTTACTCCAGGTAGAATGGAATAAAAACTTGTGGCCATTCTGAAAGGGAGATGGTGAAAAAACACATTTCTAATGCAAATGTATGCATTGATTATGTTGACGGCGAGGAGGATGATGATTAGACTACCACCGGCACAAGAACAAACTCGGCATGATAGCATCTTTCCTCTGGTGTGGTGATGATATGAATAGAAAAATGCAGCATGAAAATTATTAAATGCTTATTATTACGTACTCGTGAATCATTTAAGCACCAAAAAAATGAACTTGACTTCTTCAGAGAGACTAGCCCAATATTCCACCTGTGGCTATGCAATACACATGGGGAAGTTTTATTTTTTTAGCATTTTATCAAACAACTCTATATTCAATCTTCAGGCAGAATCACGAGATCACATATTTCAGGCATATGAATATGCCCATCCCGATAATGAATTTACAATATATTTTTTCAGTAAGGATACATTTATGTAAACGAGCAAACATGGAATGGAATAATTCGTTGGAGCAAAATTTATTTTTCTTTCATCTTTACTTTATTTGCTCCCATTACCGCTCCACTTGTTTTTCCTAAATATTGCCATTAGGTTCAGACTCTGAACGGTTATTGCGTATTATTCGAGTGAGACAAAGTCATTATTATCTCATTAAAAAGTCTTGAATGTGTAACGTTCGAGAAAAAAAAATCTTACAAAATAACTGAAAACAACCGGTAATACTTTTGGTGGCAGTTGTTTATGGCTTTTTTATATTATAATGGCAGTTTCGAGTATTTAGTGTGGAGATTCAATATATGTTTGTCTCTCTCTCTCTCAATGCATGAGCACAAACTCAATTGCATACTGCCGCAGAAGAGTGCTCATACACGCAGAAGCAGAGCACCACCACATCACATCGAGAGACAATACATTGTAAAATGGTAGTTGGGCAGAAAAAAGGGAGCTTTTGAAATGGCAATAATGAAAGAACTAATGATAGGAAGGGTGGAACGACTTCCTCAAAACAACCAAAAATATATAACTCTGTGCACACAAAACCAAAACCAAAAAAGCGTACAGTTATCCATGCATGAATAACGTTAGCAAATCTATATGCGTTTTTATTTTCAATCTCCGAGAACACGGATGACGCTTCACTTGTCTTGTCTCTGCTCTCCCTGCTCTCTTCTAAACAATGCCAATGTCAGAGAGATGAAATCGGCTTTCCAGGCTTTTGTTTTTGGGAAAAATCCTCCCGTTACCTGTTCCTCTAAGCCTATATCATTCATTTTGTCTCCCTAAAAATACACAACATTTTCTGTGAAACACCGTTATTTTGTGGGGGTGCAACACGCTGTGTGAGCGTCTACTTAAGATATGGGATTAGCCAAATCGCACTTGATCAAACAAAGACAAATACGGTTGTTTCTTCCTTGTTTAAATGCACACGAGTATTCTTCGAAAGCTGTTTTTTCTCGGATAAAGCGGTACGTGCTACCTTTGACTGTGACACTGTAGCAAACCGGCTAAAGTGTGCTGTCATATTTATTTGATGAAATCATAGTCAAAAGTTTTCACACTAAAAAGAGACTTTTATTACATTTATATAATTGGAAATTGAATTCCAATCATTGCTAAACATTCATGTTTTGAATAACGTAAAAGAAAAGGATGCCATCATCATCACACAGAAGCATTTTACTAAAAAGACATTCTTAAGACACTCTAATGTAAAATACAATGCTCCTTGAACTTTTTTTTAGTTTTGTGACAATGATTCAGCTTTATTTCAACTAATGAACAAAAGGCATGCAAAGAAAGAAAGAATCTCATGTGCTTTTATGGACACTGGTAACAGAATGGCATAAAAGCTAAAAAGGGATGTTAAAGCGTCAAACAGAGAGTATTTAGGAGTGCACCTACACCTGCTACTCATCATCAAACTAACCTTAACACTGAAAGTCTGAAATTGGCAATCAAACCGTGAAACAACATTATACATTGTCAATTGTGCCTTTTATTATGCATTCAGTCTCCTATTCCACTTCTCATCTTCTTGTAAAGCAAGTCTCTCTCTTTTCTCACTAGATATTTTTTCTTCAAAACTTGAAAGATGATGATGATGATATGATGTGTTTTTTGGAGAGTGCACAGTGCACACAACTATCAACCTCAAATGATGTACATTGAGCGACGGGTGGGAACAATAACGTTTCTTCTTTTAGCAAAACTTTATATACGCGTTTTCTTTCACGTTTCTTGATGCCTGCTTTGTAACAATCAAAGCAAAAACAAGCTCTCAAAATAATGGCTTTATATGGGGAAAAGATGAGACGATGATGATCTTCTTCGCAAGGGATGTGTAAAACTTTTTTTTCTTCCTCAGCGTTTATTAAGCTTGTATGTTACACCCATTCGGCTGAGGAGCATCATCATCACTGAAAAACAAGAGGGAAGAGGAGATGCTGTTCGAGAAGTGGATGTCACTCAAAAAACCCTGGCTGATTCTTTCTATTTTAGAGAGAAGATTTTTTCTTCGAGGGAGAGAGAGAAAGAGTCACTGAAGAGCAAAAAAAAGACAAGGGAGACATTTGTTTTTACGATATATCTCATCTCATCTCATATCTTACCACCAAAAACCAAGAGCATTCCTCAAAATCTCTTAAAAGAACTTTATTATTTTCATTGTGTTTTTCATGCGAAGGTTGAAATTACACTTGTGTCACTAGAATCGTTAAAAAAAGTATCCTTGTATAGTTTTCTTTCAATCCAACGTACTATATTTTTCCGTTCCTCCGAGTACCATTAAAACCACTTTGATGATACGAAAATAGCAAATTTTATACGGGTTTGGGGACGATGATGATGATGAGAGAGAGCTTTATAATGCCACATTTAAAATCCAAAACCGACTCACTCCACTCGCGTATTAAACATGATTCTCCGTGGGAATTTTGTCAAAAAAAGAAGAATTTATATAGTGTGTTCTTGCTTCTTAGATGTACTATGAAATCGACGTGTAGCCAAGCAAAAACTTTGAGAGAGAGAGAGACCAAGTCGAATTTGTACCCGTATATGGCCGCCTCTTCTGTTTCTAACTCCTTTAAAAACTATATAATTTTGTTCTCTTAAAAATTCGTCGCATCTCTTGTGTGAGGACGCTTATGCCAAAGCGTGTCACTTTTGCTACCAATTTCGTTCTGCTGGTTTATTCCCGTTCACAGTTTAAAATCCTGTTTGCACGCCTACTCCTTTGGCTAAAAACCTGCCACAACCAAGTTTCCATATATATTATCATATCAAAACTCACTGAATTCCATTGTGCGATGAAGGTAACTCGAAGAGAAACGGAGTTTTTTTTGTGTGTGTGTAAAGACTTTGATTGTGTATCGAAACTGACCATTGCGAATCTTGGGTTTTTGAAATTTTGAACGACGTACAATTATCAGTTGAGATTGTCAAAATATTATGACGCTCTTTATCATATTTGCCAATACAAATAACAGTGTCTTGAAATTCATCTCAAAACTTCTAAAAATTACATTTTCACAAAAAAAATTGTTCACTCTAATTAAGGTCCTCGCAATGACGGTCATAATAATAGCAGCATTGTTTTTGCTCATTGTTGCATCATATCATCATCAGTCACAACCAACTGAGCATCATGTTGTTCATACTTACATAAATTTAATTGTGGATGAAGTTGCACAAAAATTTGTAGCAAGCCAGCGGTGGTGAGCACACACAAAGAGGGTGTGCAATATGTGCAACCCTTCCACGAGGATTGAGGAAGTTTTATGTGCACTTCATTGAGCCTCGTGTTAAAATCTCTATTTTGGGATATAGTGCATGAACTGAACACATATTTTGATGGATGTGCACATACATATATAAAATGTATGTATATGCGTGGGATGATATATTAAAACGAGGATTATTAGGTTAAATAAATTCACAGCAATTCAAGACTTGACTTAATGATTCAATGCGGCGAAGAAACGGTTCTTGAATGCGGTACATTATGTAAGTATATACTGAACTGAGCAATAATAATAAATGATAAACATTGATGCGCACAAGTCTACACAAAAAATAGGTGTATACACCCGCATATAAAAAAGAACTGTGCTAACACAGAAATTGGTCCGCGTTTACCACCATCGCACACACAAAAAAAGCAACGTAATGCAAACCGGAAAAGGAAGTTTGCATGAAATATGACGACAAGTCAACCTCGTCAACGTCTTCTCAAAATGAATATTACATTTATTGGCCAGTACATAAAAAATGGTACGGTAGTCGAGTCCCGATTTCGTAACAAATTTTTTAATCTCGCTTGAGTTCAACCATACACATTATTTGATATGCACCTATGCAAAAAAAATATTTCTTGCTTTTGTGGTGCTTGCACATAAAAACGACCACATGCATACAAGCGTGTGTTGAATGTGCTCCTGTGCATATGTGAAATTAAAACCACAAATTGGCCCAATAAATGGTATTTAAACTGTCGGCAACTGTAACCGCTTTGGCAAATCCCTTGGATCTCAAACATATATGCACTTTTGAATCTGAAAAATATATTCCATAATAAATATCTGGTTGCGTGTATGTGTGCACATGTGTGCAAGTATGAATGAGCACTTTACTCGTCAACTCTCCACATAATAGTTGCACTAATCCGCAAATTGGTACCGTATGTGTACTCATTGGTTTTTGGTGAGAGAGAAAATTGATAAAAGACGTAAAAATGAATTATTATGTTGAAACGATTCTGCATGTTCACAGCGCACAAAACGTTAAAAAAATACTTCCGAAAATCGAAAATTGTTCAAATCAACGAGCAATGTTTGTGTTATATGATGCTCAGCAATGAAATTTTATTATATTTATTTTCAAGGAAAAAATGGCCATTTACTAAAATACCTTTTAATACATAATATTATGCACAGATAATTATATAATCGTCACATGAAAATGTTTATAGGTCTCTTGCTGGCAATTTACTTTCATGTAATGGGTTGTAGAAAATTAGCGAGATGCATTTTTACTACAAGTATAAGCAAACATGCCAATTGGGTTCATCTCTACATAAATATCACATTCGCCACTTTTTACTTGAAATCAATACGAATGAGAAAGTCTGGTCTAGAGGAGATAGTAATCCTAATTCAAACAGAGCTAGTTTAGTTAGTGCACGTATGACGCTAAACAGAGTAACAACGATACTGGCTTTCAACTATTTATCCGATGCGAAAAAGCCATTATCCTTCCTTAATAACTAATTTACAAAAATGTTTTAAATATATATTCTCCGTTTTTTCTTAGACTATTTTTGGACAAGCAATTAGCTGCTGTCATTGAATCAGAAAGTTTATGGGAGTCATTAACTAAAAAGATTTGTATTCTGATCCAAACCACAGCTTTGTAACTTTTTCTCTCTCTCTCTGTTTTCAACAGTAGCACTCTCAACTGGCAAGCAACACGAAACTGCTGAACTAATCGTAATCTTATGATACATCATGATTAGTTCAAGATGCACCCAGTTTTTATGGTTCACTTTTTTCGTCATGCATAAAAAATGGTGATTGCTTCGCAGTTACTGATATGGCAGTCAGCAAGCCAAATAAATGCAATAAACTTGCATACTCGAAAATATTTCTGGTGTACTGTGTTCCAAAGGTACCCCAAGATACACTCACAATCATAAGTATCTTGTTGCACTATTATCGGTTTGTAAACAAAAAAAAGATTCCAAGTTTAGAAAACCACTGATTTTTATTTCTTAAAAATAATATCCTCGTTTCTTATTTATTTCGAATCTTTTTCATGTAGTTTAGTAATCTTCATTCGGAAAAGGATGTTTATTACTCAAAGTGAAAAGGATAGTTTTGGAATTAATGATGATGACTGACTTTTTTTTAACTACGAAGAAGATTATGATGATGGCTCGGGTGCAGTAAAATTGCAGTTATATACTCTCTCACCTTTTAATTTAAATACTATGAAATTGTAGAGAAATATACCTCTCTCATGTGAGTTGCATACTGTGCCATGCCCATCTTAGTATCACATCGCAAAATGTTCGTCTACGCGTCAGACTATTTTACAAGGCAAAAACACGTGGAAAGTGGAGTGCAGCGCAAAATGCACATAAATAATGTTTGATGATAATCACAGCGCATATCACACACGCGCTATAATTATTGGCAAGCACGTAAAAAAATATATATAAGTGTACGGGACGAACTCCCAAAGTAGTCTCATCGTCATTATCAGCACCAGGAGAAAAAAATGAAATGTCGATTGACTCAAGTTAAGAAAACGACTGAAATAGTAAAGTCCGACCCTTTTCCTAGTTTTTTTTACAATTCGAAAAAGAGAGAAAATGTGCATTATTATATGCTACACACACGCATTTTACTATATTTACTTGTGCACTCTTTTTTTCTCTCCACGTTGAGCTTCGGTCACAACACAATCACAACGGGAAACGAAGCAACATACTGAAATTTTTGTCGTTGTGTCGTGAGCATAAAAAATGAACTTGGTTTCGACTTCAAAAAAAGTTGTGTTTTTCTAATTTTTAAAAATGTAATGTGTAGGTAGGAGGCATGCTTTTCTTTTTTGGAGATTGGTGAGTCTGAAAACTAGCTCCCTTCTTCCGTCTCCGCAATTCACTTACTCAAAGTCACCCTACGCTCAGGATTTTACACGTAGTTAAGCCTTGGATAAATTGCTTTTTCCACAAAAAGGAATGATACCAGAAAAAGAAAATCATTCTTGTGTAAGTATTGGGATAGCTCCTCGTGTGGTGTGCCTACTATTTGGTGGTTTATAATGGAGACATAATATATATGGCATGTGTGGGACTGCGAGAGTGCTATATTATGTAACCTGGTTGAACACTTACCCCAAACCAAATTTGTATCTTGCATATTTCCTCTCTCTCTCTACGAAGAGAGATCATCGAGGCAGTTAAGTAAATTAGTTTACTACGTGTGGCTTCAGTCAAAGAGATTACCCGACAGTTTATTGCATCGTTGTAATGAGTTGGTGCAATACTAATATTATAATGCATTTTTTGTTGGATGCCAAATTTCTTACAATTTTCCCACCTGACATTTTGTCGTTTGAACATATTCAACCTTAAAGTGAGCGTAGCACACTTTTGACACGAATTAAGTATTGTGCAAATCAATTTTCGTTTAACGAGGTCCAAAATGTCATGTTCAGGTACATATATATCTGAGCACATCACGGCAGAAAAAAATCTTTGAAATCAAACTTTTTATCATCCAAGAATGTGTGATGAATTATGCAATTCCACTAATTTGTAAGCAATATTTTACGACTCAATGGTTCCGTTACTTTCAAATGTGCATACGATTGGGATTTGTGTGAGAGAGCTGCACTCTGAAATATTATGAAGATTGGTTGTGACACCGTAGCCAGTACATATTTTTTATCTATTAAGTGAACTAATGAACTTTCCCGGTTGCGAAAGACAGTAGCCATATACATACTTCTTATAAGTAGATCCACTCTCATTTTGTCCTTCTTTGGTTCAGTAGAAAGGTGTATTTTTTAACCCACTCTAAAAGTAATGTATATTTGGGAGATGACAGATATGCATTTGTGAAATTTATGACTTTGTTCCCTGTCCGAGAAAGGGATGACTTACTGGTTGTGTACAGTCACTAAGCATGGTGTCATTATCGAGGGTGACGCATATGCATAATTTACTCCAGAAGGAGCTAAGATGAAAAAAATAGATGGGGATATACATTTTTTTCTTCCGGTGAAGTCAAAGATTTTTTCATATGTTTAAAAAAATCAACTTTTTCCTCTCCCACATCCGAACTATTCCTTCTCCAGCCACGGTTTTTTATGAAGTGTAATAGAAACACATTGAGTGAGACTGAAGTATATATGATGATGCTCTTCACGTTTTGTGCCGGTTGCAATAATCATCGTCATCACATCCCTCCAAAGTATACTCAAGATCATTATGATTGGCATCCCTCTGCTGAGCCATCGACGGGACTTGCAGAAATGCATTCAGTGTGAAGAAAAACATGTCATATCTTTTAAATGATGACTCTAAACCGCTCACAACTTAAAGATCCATTGAAAATCGTGGTGAGGCATCATTCATTTCACCATGAGCCACACCACGTATGTACCTCTGCAAAAAATATATATGATATAGTTTTTTTGTTCAAACCAAAGAGACTCTCTCAATTTGCTTATCTAATGCAATAATGGGACACGTTGCACACAGGAAAGGATCATATTATTCTATTTTTTCTTGCAATAATTACACCGCTCGACTCCTGCGGCTGGGCAGGCAAAAAAACATGTCGCCGAGTTATGATGGTGTTTGATGATAACACAATACACAAACGTTTTTTTTCCAATACAGCCACACTACACTAAAGTAGTCGAAGAAGAAAAAAAATTGACAAAAGTATCATGCTGATGATGATCATATCCTTGAGTTTGTGACTATTTTTTCAGTTCTATCATCCTCCGCATCCTCTCATCAACATCATGGATGAAGCTCGTGCGCATTTGTGCCTTCTTGATGTAAAAACTTTTTTTGTGTGAGATTGTGCTTGTGTCACTCATCACGACGACACTTTTTTCATGCATTGCACGAGTTGAAGAGCAAATCTTTTGCAGCACATGCCTCTGCACGACTAATATCATCATACACTTACGTCTTGTATAAGCTTATGTAAGGGGAAATTAGTAGGAGGCACACATGAACAGCCTTTGTTGATGATATTCCCAGTGCGAGAGATATAGACACTAAAGAGCGAAAAACAACATGATAGTATTTTTTTCAAAAACAATTTTTTCTCTCTTACATTTGAGCTGAAGGATGAATGGAGAGCCATTGACATCCCGTGGATTGGATTCTTCCTTGACTTGGATGCAAACGGAGAGCCCATTTCCGGCAATTTTTTTTTCGTAACAAAAAAAATTCTCTCGTTCGTATTTCGTATCTTGAAAATGTAATGAATGAAATTCCTTTTCCCCTTCGTCTTTTGTTGGGAGTATCTGTGGCAAATTGGATATACATAAGCAAAAAAATTGTCATACTCATTCATTCATTTCTCGAGCAGTTATCCAATAATTCGGTTTAAATGGCTGAAAAAAAGCTATCAAAAGTTTTTATAAGTGCGCGTGACCTTCAAAAGTATCATTTCCGCGTCATCAAAATACACTATTATTTTTTGAAATGGGATATCGTGTTTACTTACACTTTTCCTAAATGCAAGAAAAATAGTTGGCCTCTGTCCCTTGGGCTTCTGCTGTGTCTTTCAGTACCAGGGGAAGACTTGTTTCGAAGCTCATATTCACGCGTACGGGCTGGGTATTTTCAATGATACACCAGAGGGATGAAAATAAGTCACTTCCTGCACCAGCCTAACATGTGTAGTACACTAATGTGAAAAACTTGCTCCAAGGGAGGGAGAGAGAGACGAAGAAAAAATGACAAGAAGAAGTTGCACCAAGAAGGAAGGGAAGATGAGACAACAAAATCTGGTTTCTATAATCCAAAAAAGTTCATGACGAAAGGCGAAGCGGAGAATGATTTGAAACGCACGAAATCTTCTTCTCTCCTTTTCCCGTAATTTTCACGAAAGGCACTTTTTCTCTCGTTTTCCTTCCTAGTTTGTAGCTTCTTTTTTACAACGAAACGATTCCCAAACTGAGTTTTTTTTCTCGCTGTCAGTTTGAATGTTCAAACCAATACGTGTCCTTTGACGCTTCTCAAAACTTTCTTTATGACCCTTTCGACGATTTCACGGTAATAATTTGTTTCCTTTTCCACACACACACAGGAAAAAACTGCCATAAAATGTTCGCTGGAAATCACTGGAAAAACTAATATGTACATAAGAAGACACTTGTAATGGCTCTGTGTGAAAATATCGCCGGCTTTCTCACTTTTTCATGTTCGACAAAATGTTCAACCTGATTTCATGGGTGCTGCACAAAGTCCATTGACTTACGATTATTGCTGGTGAATACACCTTTCTCGGATTGCGCAAAAAAAAATGTTTTACAAAACTGCTTACAAAATTCTTCCTTGTACCAATAATATTATATATTTTACATCAACTTTGTAAAAAAAATTCTAGCCGACAAGTTGGATTTTTTGTGTGTGTACCAAACTGAATAGGAACTGGAGAGAGTAAAAAAAGGTATGATCCATGGAATATATATTTTGTGTGTGATGTCTCAAAGAGTGTTGTACCGAACTAAAAATATTTATTTGCCGCAGCTCGCACCGACACACACGCGGCAAGAAGGAAGACAGTGACTTGACTGGACACAAGCACCGAAGTTACTGACTCGGGTGACTGAGATGCGTAATAGAAAATACCCCGAATTCACAAGGCATGCATCAGCATGCATTCAACATGTACCTCTCTTCTCTCTCCTTGCGCCTTTCTCTTATATTTCTTCTTCTTCCAAGTGTGATTTTGTCTTGTGATGGGTCTTCTTATGTAAGTTCATTGCTTAATAAGGACGCGATGATGATGCGAGGAAAAGATGTCTGCAAAAAATAAGACACTCACTTGAGGTATTCAGCCGAGCACCCAAAGCAACTCAAGAAGACTTGCACGCGTGCTAACCATAGCTTTGCTTATTTAAGAATAAAAAGAATGTACGCACTTGCTTCTATCTGTTTCCTGAAACAACAGCGAACTACATGTGCAATACTATACACACGAGCTCAGAGTTATACTCTATAACTTCACAAATTGTTGATCTCAGAAAATCACGAGTGTGACATACGAGCGTGGATATAATGTATTTGATTCGGAAAGGCACCCAAGTCTAAACTCTCAAGCAGTTTACTAATGGATTCTCACTCACATTTCAGCCAAATACATATTCGTGTATGCCCATACAGTACAAACACACAATTGACTTTTGCTTCTCCTCTGTTCAGCTAACACCAACTCCACCAAATAATATAAAGAAAAGGATGAAGATGAGAGAGAGAGGAAAAAACACTTCTCACTTTGATACTCACAAAAAACTCAGCAAAGCTTGAAAAGTAAGAGTGTATATTTACTGCATATATTATGCGGAGCGCAGTAGTAAAAAGCTAACAATGTCACTTATTCCATTCCACTTCTCTCCACAAAAGGATACAGAGACAGTAGCACACACAATGTATCGCCCGTTTCTCTCTCTCTCTCTCGAACTTGTATTGGAGAGAACGACAAACAAGTGAGATCTTTCGACAAAAAAATGAAAGAAAATTTTTTAAGACCTAAGTTTTCTCTCTCCACACTCAACCTCTGCCTTCCAGTTTAAGGTTTTCCTAATGACGGTTTGTTATTTGGGTGATTTTCCGGAGTGAGCCTTAAAAATGTTCTTTTTCGACGGGGGTGCTTCTCTTCCTCTCATATAATCCGTAAGTTTATATGCATTCCTTACACCCGAATTGGAAAGGCTGAGATGTTTTTGATGCTTGACGGTTATCCACTCGTTCCTCTTGCACCACACACATATATTCTTACTCAAGTCAAGTCCATCTTGAACCGAGAGAGAGAGAAACGAAATGTAGCACTTTTACGCTACGTAAAGTGCAGCGACGGTGACTTCACCGTGAAAGAAGAACAATATTGTTAAAATAGTAGATGGAAGATCTCCTCTTTCCTGGTTGCATTATTGTGTGCACAAGTTTATACTCTCTCATGTACTTGTCCTAAAAGAATTTCTTTTTTCTCCATAATTGTATTATGTGCACTTGTGCTCCTCACTCCACTCCACTAGCTCGACACACGAAACGTTGTTTTTTTGCTTTGTTGTGTGTGTGGTGTGCGTGGTAACCGGTCAACTGCACGCGGGGACATTTGCACTCCGAGGTCCATTTGCACGCGGGTACATTTGCCCTCTAGGACTTTTGCC